>JACCIY010001067.1:0-42925 GCA_025506505.1 Flaveria sonorensis
CATGAAAATATTTGAAAACTAATTATCGTTCTTTTGTTATTTTAGTCGGCATTCCCCCACTAATTGTGCATTGCCCTCAATCGCCCCTATATTTACCTGAAAATCTAAAGGCTTCCACCTGCTGATTAGTATGCATCCAAGACTGAAACGCAAAACATACCAACTACACAAATACAAAGACACAATAATTGACGAATCTAAAATAAAATTCTAAAACTCACTTTCGTAGGAATCACGGTTGCATTTAGCATATGCAACAAGCCTTTTAAACCTCTCGGTAGGCCCGAGCGACGAGTTAAGTCTCGTGAGGGTTTCTAGTGAACATACCCACAAAGTTCTCCGAGTTGCCTCTCGGAAAGCGCTAAGTTTTAAGTCTTCAGCCAGACCGTACCTGATATACTAGTTTGTCGCATATGTGGTGAATCCACAAGGAATTTCACCGAATCCATTTGTACCTTGTTGATGTCAGTCGCCTCCAAATATGGTTTCAATCTATGACCATTCACCACACGCCTTGTATGATCTTTCAGATCTTCAATTTCAATATCTCCAAAGTGGCCAACTCGTGTAACAATAAACGGGCCTGTCCATTTGCTTTTAAGTTTGCCTGGAAAGAATTTAAGTTGGAATTGTACAGCCACACCTTCTGGTCTACTTCAAACAATTTCCTTCGGATTTGGCATCGTGAACAGCTTTCATTCTGTCTTTATACACCGATGCACAATCAAATGCTTCGTTCCTTAATTCTTCCAATTCACACAGCTGCAACTTTCTCTCCTTACCTGCAGTTTCATAATCCATGTTGACAGCTTTCACTGCCCACAATGCACGGTGAGCTAACTCGACAGGTAAATGACAACCTTTCCCATAAACCAAGCGATATGGTGTGGTTCCAATAGGTGTTTTGAAAGCGGTTCGGTATGCCCATAAAGCATCATTTAAACGTAAAGACCAATCCTTTCGGTCGGTTCTTACCGTTTTGCAAAATCTCTTTAATTTGCCTATTCGAAACCTCAACCTGACCACTTGTTTGTGGGTGGTATGGTGTTGCGACTCGATGATTTACACCATACCGTTTGAGCAACTTTCCAAAGTTAAAGTTTTAAAATGAGACCCCCCATCACTTATGATCACACGAGGGATGCCAAATCTTGAGAAAATATTGGTTTGTACAAATTTGCAAACAACAGTATGGTCGTTGTTTTAGTAGCAATGGCCTCAATCCACTTAGACACGTAATCACTGCTACTAAATATAATAATTGCCATGTGAATTCGGGAGTGGTCCCATGAAATCAATCCCCCAAACGTCAAAAATGTCAACTACAGGATTGGTTTCATGGGCATCTCATCCCGTTTGGAGATACTACCAAGTTGCTGGCATCTTAAACATTGTTTAGCATAAATTGAAGCATCTTTAAAAATTGTGGGCCAGAATAACCCGCAAGATAGAATCTTATGCCCGGTCTTGTGACCACTAAAATGTCCTCCACATGCAGACGAATGGGTTAGTGTCAACACTTTTTGCACTTCCTCTTCTGGCACACATCTTCTGATAATCTGATCAGCACCAACTTTAAAAAGGTCCGGTTCATCCCAAATGTAATGCTTTGCTTGAGCTAGAAATTGTTGTCTTTTCCTCTTTGACCAATGATCTGGAACTATACCTGCAGCTAAATAATTAACTATGTTAGCAAACCAAGGTAAAGTGGAGATTGTTAATAGTTGCTCATCAGGAAATGTTTCGTTTATCGCTTTAGTATCATCCGCTTCCATAACAATTCTGGATAGATGATCAGCCACAACATTCTCACACCCTTCTTATCGCGTATCTCCAAATCAAACTCTTGTAATAGCAAGACCCATCGAATCAACCTTGGCTTGGCATCCTTCTTCTCCATCAAATACTTCACTGCACTATGGTCTGAATATATAATGACTTTGCTTCCCCAAATATACGACCTGAACTTATCAAGAGCATATACCACTGCAAGCAATTCTTTTTCAGTAGTCGTGTAATTCAATTGAGCACCATCTAATGTCTTACTAGCATAATAAATTGCACGGGTTTCTTGTCTACCCGTTGCCCCAATACAGCCCCGATTGCGAAATCACTAGCATCACACATAATTTCAAATGGTAATGACCAATTTGGTGCTTGCAGAATCGGGCTTCAACCAATTTTTCTTTAAGTGTTGTAAAAGCTTTAAACATTCTTCATCAAAAACAAAGGGCACATCTTTTATTAGCAAATTACATAACGGTTTGGTGATTGTGCTAAATCCCTTTATAAATCTCCTATAAAATCCCGCATGACCCAAGAATGAACGTATGCCTTTGACATTCGTGGGGGGGGTAAAGTTGAAATTACTTTGATTTTTGCATGATCAACCTCTATCCCACGTTTAGAAATGACATGTCCTAGAACAATACCCTCTTGAACATAAAATGACTTTTTCCCAACTTAAAACCAAATTTGTTTCGACACATCGCTTCAATACTTTGGTTAATTGTATGAGACAACTGTCAAACGATGGACCAAATATTGAAAAGTCATCCATGAAAATCTCCAAAGACTCCCCAACCATATCTGAAAAGATACTCATCATACACCTTTGAAAGGTGGCTGGGGCGTTACAAAGTCCAAATGGCATTCGCCTAAACGCGAAAGTACCATATGGACACGTAAACGTTGTCTTTTGTTGATCATCAGGATGAATGGCAATTTGATTATACCCTGAGTAACCATCTAAAAAGCAATAAAACTTCTGACCTGCTAGCTTCTCAACTATTTGATCTATGAAAGGGAGCGGGAAGTGATCTTAGAGGTAGCCGCGTTTAACTTTCTATAATCAATGCATACCCGCAACCCGGTAACGGGTCGGGTAGCAACATGCTCACCTTGTGCATCTTTTACAATTTGGATGCCGATTTCTTGGGCACCGTCTGTGTCGGACTTACCCATGTGCTATCGGAAATAGGGTAAATGATTCCGGCATCTAACCATTTTAATACCTCTTTCTTGACAACTTCCTCATGTTGGGATTGAGCCTTCTTTGTGTGTCACGTGCGGGTTTTGCATCTGCATCAGTAATAATTTATGCATAACAATTGATGGACTAATACCTTTCAAATCCGCTATGGTCCATCCAATTGCCGCCTTGTGCTCTTCTAATACCTTCAACAATGCTTCCTCTTGATCATCTCTAAATCTGATGCGATTATCACCGGTAATGTTTGGTCTTTTCGAGGAATGCATACTTTAGATGCTTTGGCAACTCCTTGAGTTCCATAATTGGGAAACTTTCTAACGATGGCTTCAGCTTTGAGTCAATTTTCTCGGGTAGAGGCTCCACTTGATGAGTCCATGGTGGTCTACCTTCTTGAATTGCCAATACCTCCAGTTGCTTTTCTTCTTCCTCCAACTGTTGCACAAATTCAGCGTCTTCCCTGTCACATAAAACACATGTCTCCTTGGTGCTATCCTCATTTTTATGAGGATCACCCCGTCAATAATGTCCGCCATAAAGCATTCATACCAACCGGAGAATTAGATGCATTTTCATAAACATTGACTCTTAACTTACGGTTCCAAATGTCATGTCGACGTTCCATTTCTACAATTAATTTGAGCATTTGCGGTTGCTAAGAACGGTCGGCCAAGAATGACGTTAGATTGTTTGTTATTATCAATAGCCGCATAATCAAGAACCAAGAAACCACAGGATAGTAAAAATCTTCCACCTTTACAATTACATCGGTTACTATTCCACGGGGGAGTTTAAGAGTAAGATCAGCCAAAACATGGTGGTTTCGGCTTTTTGAAGTGGACCAAAGTCATATTGGTCATATAAACTCCTGGTAGGATACTAACACTGGCTCCGAGATCCAACAATGCCCTAGCCATTTTAAGTCACCCACTTGAATGGGAATAATAGGCGCTCCTGGATCCCGAAGCTTTGGTGGAAGGGCACCTGATAGAATGGCACTCACATTTGCGGGCACATCAAGTTCTTAGGAAACTTATGGTTTCTTTTTGAGTGCAATATCTTTCAAGTACTTTGCATAAGCAGGAACCTGTTAATTGCATCTAAAAGAGGTAGATTGATTTTAACTTGTTTGAAAACTTCCCACATTTCTTCTTGTTGTGGCCTCTTTTATTGATAGATGAAGCTTTCACCGGATCAATTAAGCTGCTGGATAAGGAATGGTATTAGCCACCCACCTTTATCCTTGTTTCCTTTGTTCATCATTTAAAACAAGTTTAGTGTTTTCTGAAAAAGTTACTTTCTTTAATGGTTTAGACACAACAGTTTCATGCTCATCATCACTATTACACTTTCATCAACATCCTCCACCACTCCTTTACAAAAGGTGGGGAGGGATGACTTTGTTGTCATATACCTTACCATTACGTAGAGTACTTACCTGATTGACATGATGTTTCCCATTAGAGCTTTGATGTTGTGGTTCACTGTTGTATCGTTGGTAATTTGCCCGGGTTCTTTCTAATTTGAGCAATATCTTGTGCAAGTTGTCCACTTGTTTGTTTAATGCTTCATATGCTTTATCTCTTATTTCTTCTCCTTCTTATTTTCCTTCATCATGTTCATAAGTGCATCCAACTTTGAGTTTATAGAATCATCATTACTTAATGTTCCCGTTTGATACCTTGGTAATTCTTAGATGAGCTGCTTTGTTGACCACCTTGATTGTAGCCACTTTGATTGTAGGAATTTCTTTGAGAGCTACCCTGATAATTCCCTTGTTGGCGGTTTGGATACGGCTGATTACCTTGATTGTAACCTTGAAAGTTTGGGTTCATTTGGTTAGTAGCATTTCCATACCTGAAATTAGGATGATTCCTCAATCCGGGGTGATAAGTATTGGAGTTCATATCAAACTGCTTTCTCTCTCCATATACTTGATTCACTTCTTCATGTTGTCCCAGCAACAACGACAATCTGCATTTAAATGCCCCAATTCCCCACATTCATTACACAAATCAAATCCAACTGAAGCTACATCTTTGCTCCCCCACGTCCAGCTTGGCCAATTGCCTTTCCAAAGAAGCAATTCTTTCTTTAGTCGCATGATCAATGGTAGTTGATTTTGCTGGAGTAGGTTTTGACTTCTGCTAGCCGAAGCTTGACCCTGGAGTTCTTGCACATTCTTTCTAAAAATTCCCAATCCATGTCTTCATGATTAGATAAGAACGTACCGTTACTTGTGGAGTACAAATATTTTCTTTCCTCCGGTGTTAATCCATCTGAAAATGCCTTAATCAATTCCACCTTTTCAATGCCATGATGAGGACACATGCGGATCAACTCTTGAATCTTGTAAATGCCTCATGGAATGGTTCACATTTGTTGTTGAAATGATCGAATAGCATCTCTTGCATCACTAGTCTTGCCCATAGAATAATATTCTTCAAGAAAACTCTTGCATCTTTGCCATGTATGAATACTATTATCAGGTAGTGTGAGAAACCATTGCTTAGCTCTGTCTTCAAAGTAAATTGAAATAATCTAAGTCTCACTTCATCTGTGTAAAGTGATTTCCACCGATAGTGCTACATATTGCATCAAATTCAGCAGATGTACATATGGTTCTTCTGTTGCAGTACCTCTAAACGCGGGAAGAATAGTGAGATAGTGAGGGCGTAGTCAAAAGGTCTTCCTCTATGATTGGAAATTTTGGCGCCGTTGCAGGGGATGGTGTCACGCGTAACTGATTCAAAATTTACTTACTTACTATTATCACTAAACTGTAAGTTAGAACTAAATGAAATTACCAATAAAAATAATCACTTTATGACGCAAGACGAAACTTGGACTTGGTTGAAAACTAATGCGATGAAAAGGGATCACACCCAGGCTTCGGGAATGTAATGAATATATAACTAATGTTTTACCCAATCTTGAAGTTACATAGCATAACTTGCTTATCACGTATGTTGAAAAGTAATTGCAGAAATTGATAAGATTATGTAAATTAACTAGTAAACTAAACTAATGCCACAATCTAGAACTTTATTTGCAATCACCAATTAAGAAGATAACCTAATTACTACTCAATGGTTAACAATGTAAAACTGATAACTTGATAAGTAATAATCATCAATCAACTAACACGAATCTTTAATCAACACATAGTTCAAAACACATAAACGAATAAAAGTTGTTAAACAATCAAAAGTTTATGTCTTGACTAGGTAAAACATAAGCATGCATAACCAATCACAAACCGTCACCAGGGATGATCACGGTAGTTTAGCCTTGCATCTTCATCATAACGCTTCAATCTTGTCTTTTGCATACGAATCCTGGATCATGATGATTAGAGAGGGTTTAATGACTCAAAAATGCTCCAAGATTCGTCTTGGGGTTGGGGGGCAGTCGCTTTTGAAAACCTAATGTTAGGGTTTAAATAGGTTTGAAATTTGAAACAAAAACCTCAAAATATCGCCTTAGACCGTAACTTAAGGCCTATAGACGTAGGTTACGGCCTACCTTCAACCAGTACGGCCAAACCTTCTGTCTTACGGGGTTCACAGACGTGTGATACAGGGCCGTAAGTTACGGCCTCCCTGCAGTTTGCACAATTTTCTTATTTTCAGCACCTTCAACCCGTAGTCTTGGTATTCTTTGTATCCTTCTCAAATAATATCCGTTAAGCTTCATTTATCCTACATTTCAAAACACGCAACAAAGTAATATTGTTCGACATATAAATATATAAAAATACAATATTAACTATCTAAGTGCAGCATATAAACCATCATCACTCTGCAATCCATTCAACACATGAAGGGCTGAACTCTGTTAGTTGTTAGAGTTACCAGATGGATTTTGCATGTTCATGTCCATCTGGTACCTACTGAGGATACCATACAACTCTGTGAGAGTAAGGGACTTGAGGTTTTCAGTCCTTTGATGACCACACAATAGTGTGTCCATTGTCTGGGAAGAGAGGACATGAATTTCCTACAATGCCCCTGTTCTCAAGAGTTACCCTAACATTCGCTAGAGTATCCACAATCTCAACATACCATTGTATTGTTAAGTCATGGTTCACCTGTCTTGAAGGTGAAGTTTCAACTACTGCTTCAAGAGGTTTCTTTCTGTTTTTTTTTTTCTTTTGCATCATCAGACCCTCATACATTAGTTCTGTGCATCCCAGAGTTGCTTGGCAGTCTTGCACTTCTTGAAGCCTCTGTAGATAGAGTTTGGAAGAGCAGTTTGGAGCGGCGGTCATGGCTTTCTGATCAATATCAATCTTCTTCCAGTCTTCATCAGAATAATCAGCCACTTTCTTTGATATCATACTACCACCAGCAGCAGCTGAAGAGGTGGATGGTACATGAGGTCCATCGAACTGACCCCCACATCCTGGGTCTTAAGACTTGATAAAGCCTTCCATTCTTTGACACCAAGTATTCAAAGTCTTCAGGAGTGATCAGTAGGGACTTTGTCATTGTACCGGTTTCCATATCAGCCTTTGTGATAGCTGCCATTTGAGATGTTAAGTGAACTGTGAAACTGAGAGGATTAAGATGGTGAGATCTTACAATCAAGAGCCTGAAATGCTCTGATACAATTGAAGGACCGGGTAAGGGTGCCTAACACAATCAGTTTCACAATGAGATGAGAGACTTAGAAACTTAACAGTTCAAATAGGGAACCGGGTTTGATTATGAGGATACTAAGAACACAAGTAAATAATGAGACAGAACAAGCAACAATAAAACAGAAATATGGTTTTCAAGGAGTGTTGTATATTGCTCTCAAGTTCTATTACAAGTGTTACAAAGCATATCTAAATTACAGAACCTGAGACTCTTTATACTACATCCTACAACCGTCAATACTTAGAAGGACAGTTGGAATGACTAATCTAGACAACAAGATCAATCTAAAGTCAAAAGGCAGATTGCCTTTTGACTAGTGACTATGACATGCCATAGCTCACATCCTTTTCTATTACAAAAAGGTTAAAGGTACAAAAGTAGGAAGTTACAGACAAAGACCTTAATCTACAGTTTACAAAAGCATGGACTTTTCACCAACTCATACAAGTTGGTAAGTCTTCAGAGTTGCAGCGGAAAGTGGTCAGCTTTATGTAAAGTAGATCAGAGAAGCATGTCTTTCTCTGTCTTCGGAAGAAATCAGTCTTCACAGCAAAATGGCTTCTGAAGACTTGTCTCTGAAGCTTCGGAAGACTTCATCTTAGCTTCGGAAGATTTGGACTTTGGCTTCGAAAGATTTGGACTTTGGCTTCGAAGATTTTACACTTACAGTATTTTCTGATGTAATGTGGTAAAACTTCCGAAGCACTTCTACCTTTGTACGTCCAGTGCATGCATGCAGGAAGACCTTTGGTTGTTTGGCTTCTTTGGTTGTATCAGCCTTATAATCTTCTGATATTATCTTACAGTTTCTATTACCTATCTACTAATAAACTTACGGTTAGTATGCAATCTCCATTGTGAATGGTGCTTAGATGTTACTTTGTTGTTAATTTTATGGTTTTGAGCCAATTGTTTTTCATGGTCTTTTGATGACATTCTGAATAAGGACCTTATAAACATCAGGTTAATTTCAAGTATTCATACCAAATGCATTGTAACATCTAGATTATTTCGTTTCTAAAAACAACAACTTGAATACCAATTTTAGTCTATTCATATTTTGTTATCATGATGATAAAGTTTAATGTTTTTCAATATATAATAAACCCATTTAACATTGACATAAATTTTTAAGTTCTCGCTTCATAGAATGTTCATATTATTTTTGTTTGTTTTTTATTAGTAGCATAGAGATTGTTGACTATTTATTTTGAAAAATAGAAAACATGACTTTTTTCTAAGTTCTAACACATAAAATTGAATTCAAAAATAGGTTATGTAGTTCACATCATATTTTGTAACATGAATCTTTCTTATAACTTGATGCACTACTTGTAGGTAAAGGACATACCACTTGCTTTTTAGTCCGAAGAACACTATTTTGGTTTTTTGTTTATCTTTTGCTTTTGAGGATGCACATGTTGGGTTGGATTCTGTTGGTGAGAGAAGTGTAGAGCTCCATATGCTAAAATTTTTTCTTTAATGGCCAAAGGTGATGGCAAGGTTGAGGTATGATGTTACTGTTATAATTGAAGAGCATTTGAAAATTTATTTGCTACAGTTGCTTGTGCAAATATCATGTTCTTGATCTTCTGCAACAGCATGCCTTTAACCTTCGATCATAACTAATATTGTTGTTACAACCAAGCATATTTTTTAGGATTTAAATTTGGCACCGTTATCTTGTATGCTATTGTTCCTTTATTGTCAAAGTTCTAATTCTGATTTTTGTATCTGACATATTTGATTCAACTATATTGGATGTAAACATTTTACCCTTGTTTGTTCTTTGGGTTTTTCATATGATCTAGTTTAGCTTTTGTGCTGCAATCTAGAAGGCTCCTAAGATCCTTACCAGCCTCGTAATGTTTGGCCATTCAAATTCTTTCAATGTTTTAAGTTTGATTTGACAAACATATCTACTACATGATAACCTTTAAATGGATTTACGCTTCTTCGACCAACTTATAGGACTGTCTGTTTTTAATTACAGATACAGAGCTCTGTACATGTTATAGTGATGAAAAATATTTCATGCATAGGTGCAAAGATACTCGTACTCTACTTTTGACACAAATTGTAAAACTATAATACGTCGGTAACTTATGAGTTTCTATTAAATGTTGCCTATGATGGCATTCTTGAGCTAGAAAAGATTATTGATTTTCATTATTTAGGTTCTTATGTCTCATATTTGAACGTAGGTAAGCAGTGAACATTTGATACTAATACTTGAGTATAAATAAAAATAAAAATATGATATCTAAACTTTGTTGAGTTAATCTGAGGGTTTAAATTCGGGTCAAGTAGGGTCACGGGTTTAATAATTGAGTCACGTGTTATTTATTTATGTATGTAGAAGTTTATTTTGAATAAGTCTAAGTAGTAGAGTATGGGATGCAAGTTTTTAGGGTGCTAAGTATGTAGTGGGTTAAAGTAAACATCGGATGTATCTCACGTATGCATGATATGTGTCTATTTAATGGTTTTGTTGAATGAAGTAGATAGTGAGTTCATAATACTCTGATCATGTGACTTTGTGTGTGATTTGGGGCTGAACCAACAAACTCTGTTGGAGTAGGTATAAAACAGTGACTTTGCTTTAACTTGAAGTATGCATGTTGCATGCATACATAATATTTTGTCACTATAACTGAGGTTCATGTGAAATATTAGAGAAACTAAAATATATTTAATCATATGATATATACATATATAACTATTAGCATATAATATATTTAACTATTACACATGTATGTTGAGTATTTTCCGATATCACGAAATTATTTTCCGTATTATTTGGAAGAAAACATATATGAATTGCTATTATGATATATCAAGCATGCATACATTCTTGTGTTTTATAATTATTTTTGTTTTTATATGCAAAATATAACTTCTGCACCAAAATTTGGCAGGAAGTCAAGAGATATTCCATGAAATGTATGGAAGATTTGGTATTAACAAGATTTGGAAAGAAGATGTCATGTTGTGTCGTCTGGTGTTTATTATTGGCATTAGTAAGTGTTTAGAGTCACATCATCATATTTAGTATGAAGCTAGCATTCTATTGTATGCGCAACTTATTGTCTTGGTGTTCTTGGGATATCTTCATGTTTCAAAATGTTTAGTTGTTAGTTTTATGCACATAGGTTATAATTAATGTGTTATTTGTTCCGTGAAAATCATTTAAAGATTTAATTATTTAATTGAATGTTTTACTTGGGTGAACTAGATGGCTTTAGGGTCAAACTATCATTTAATTTGCTATTTGGGCCGGTATGGGTCAAAATGGGTTGCTAGTGTTGTGTATGAGAAACTAGATTGTTGGGATAATTTATAATTTAGTTTTCTGTGGTCGGTTTATATATGGGTCAAAGTGGGTGCTACTTTGTGTGTGGGTCAAATTAGATGTTACTGTTCTGTTCATTTTTTAAAATGGATATGGGTCAAACGGATGTTCTTTTCATAACGAAGTTGCAATAAATTGATACTTTTGTGTATATATGCATGTGTATATGGCTGCATGTTACGTAGGTTTATAGATAAATTCTAAAATGAATAAGAAGTTGATATGAATGGAAGGATTAGAAAAGTAAATCTTGTTAATTTATTAATACTTAAATGGATAGTGCTGATATGTACATTTTGTTTTAATAACTACTGGATGTGCAAATGGTACTCAAGATCCAGTTAAATGTGTGGATGCTACTGTCTAACATCTGATGTTAATCTTAATGATGATGGTCAAGTGGGATGGGTCAAGCATTAGGTGTCAGGCGTTTTGCCCATCAACAAAGCTTCGGTTCTTAAAAGGTTGTTTTTCCGACGTTTCGTTCCATCTTCATCGGTAAAATATGTTATGATTCGTGGTGGTGGTGTTGCTAGGGGATTAGCATTGGAAGTCAATCAATGTGTTTGTGATCCTTTTACGTTCAAACTGGAAAATTATTTTCTATCGCCGCATCGCGCGGGTTTCTACTAGTACAAAATAATAATAAAGCTTAATGAATCAAATATGTTGAATTAACAAAATCTTACGTTATAAAAGAGATAAACGACAACTAACATAAAGTTTGACTTTGATGCATGTTCAGTTAATTTGGATATTTATATGCATATAACTATAACTAAATCGTAAAACCAGTTATCGAAACAATCATAGCTGAACCATGGGTTTCTCAGCTGGTTTAATTATTTAAGCAATTTCATGTAAGGTTCAGTTGTTAGTTTTTCTGCTCACCCCTGAGGAAGGTTATAGTTTGGTTTTGACAATTAAGGTTCAAAACTTGAAGCTTGTGTAAATCGAATGCATTGTTTTACTTTTTTTATTCAATATAAACTAATAACATTAAAGTAAAAATAAATTTAAAAAACTAGTTTAAACAGCTATTCTATCAGGATGAGGTGTTAGGTCTAATGACAAGATGTTTAAAATTAAAATGATAAAGCTCCCTTGACGTAAGAGTTTAAGCATTGCTTACGACTGGTTGATATAATTATTTGTGTTGTAGAACTAAAAGCAAGATAGATAATATGTGAGTTGTCATCCCAAAATAAAATAGTTAATACGTCAAAAACCAATTGGTACAACCAACCTAACTATTTTGGTTTGTTGTTTACCGAAACATAGTTTGCGCTTCAAGCTCAAATGCAAATCCGATTCAGTTTTAAGAACGTTATTCTAGATCCAAGTAACTCAAGGAATCGAAACCCAAGCCGAAAGCAAATTCTATTTTTAGGAACACAACATCTAGAAATTTTGTGAGTGCACAACGTTGAACATGGCTCCTTAGCACGTCATGTCTACTCAAATCAACCGTCTTCATCAGTACCCGCGACCCCCTCACGATGAAGTGAGATTGAAAACTTAAGACATGTGAGATTGATTGTGTCATAAGTGGAGAGTAATGACAGTAATAATGTTTGCCTTAGTATATATATTATATCAAATTGTAATTTATTTGATCTAGTTCAGTCCCACAGATAGTTTGGATGATTCAAATCCATATTTTGGAACTAAACGAATCGGTTTCATATACGTGGAGCGTGTTGAATTGATCACTATGACATGATCATTGGACGCTATTCCATGAACCAATGTCCTCATGACTCTAAGATTATCTCTATTTCTCTGAGTGTTACCAAGTTCTTAAGACGACTTTGATTCAAGGATTTGTGCATTCCTAACCAGAAGCGTCAAAACTGGTAGCATCGTTTATGAGAAATCAAGAAACCGTGTAAATAATTTTGATATCCTCCTTAAACCAGGTAACCATTGTAAGAAATCAAGAAACCGTGAATATATAATCCAACTGAAGTTGCAGCAAATATTTATGTTAGGGAATTTGATTCACGTGGTTAGCTAGCTGGAAGGATTATAGGCAAGGATCCTAGGATCTTCCTCAAATCATCAAAATCCTAGTTTTGATGCATTTACTGACGGTACTAGGTTCTCTTAGTTAATTGCATATGATTAATTGAATGTCAGGTGGATGCAGAGGTGGACTCAATTAGCACCGGCGGATATATTTAAGTAAAAACGCACGAGTTCTAGAACATTCTAAGATGCTCCCTCTTTGATGATAACAATCTACTTTAGAGGAGGTAGACCAAATCTCTCCAAGACAGTCGCTCCTTCAAGTATCTTTTGTAATGATGATCAACGTTCTTTAACCCTCTCTTTACGATGTAATTTTACCAAACATACAAGTTTTGAAGCAACATGTACAAAGGAGTGCAAGGTATTTAAGAGGTGTAGAATAGGAAATTGATTAAGATTTTAAAACACTTTAGGGGCAATATGATAAGTTTATCCATTAAATTTTATATACCTTGACACTTTTGTCCTTGTCTCTTTCATGTATTTAATACACATTATTAATACATTATTTAATAATATGATATTATTTAATTCACTTTTAAATTTTATTTTATTTATCATACTATAAATTGACATTTAAATTTATATTTACTAATTATATTTTTATAAATAAATACTATTTAAACTACGTATTATTTTATTTAAATATTTAGTATATAACTAATATATATTTTCTTATTTATAATAACAATAATACTAAGATTTTTCTAGGGACATATTATAAGTTTAATAATTTTAATATTTATCTATATCTTTTATGTGAAAAAATGATAGAATTTTATTTTATATATGAATTAATACACTCTTATAAAACCCATGCTAAATTTTCAAAAATTAACTATTTTATTTTATTTATGCTTTTACAATAAAGTATAACATATGATGTTATAATACAAATGGTAAATCAAATACACATGGCCAAATAAAACCACCATTCATTTTCAATGTCATTCATTCATTACGATTAAGCACTCATCCCCCTTCCCCTTACCGGTTGTTAACAGCTCAATAACAATCAAGATTGTAATTTGTGATAACAATTTTTCAATTAACTTTCTCCGGTGCAAATCACCACCAAAAGCTGACTCTGATGATCATCATGTTGAATAATGCTGCAAATTATTCACTCAATTTCCAGAATTTTCGACTCACAACAATGTTGTTTACTTCCATCTTCCTATTGCACCCGCAACCCTCATCTCTCTCCGCATCATCAACATCATCATCATCGCACGCCTCAATCATCACGATTACACTCCGGTTTTATCTCCAAGTGTTTGGCGGTTACATACGGATTCACTCCCGTCCACCAACGCCAGTTTCTTATTCGACAGGAATAACATTTCCCGCAAATCTCCAAGGATTTCACTGGCCTGTTGCTTTGCTCAAACCACCCTCAAATCACGTCAACTTTGATTTGTATTTTAATAATCACGTCAAAAAGCATGAATTGATGTTATTTTTGTTTATGTACTTAAGTCATATATGAAAAAATAAAGACAAATATATAACATGTTTCCATCAAATATTCATTTAAATTTTAGGGATGGTTGGTTAGTTATAAGATAAAATGCTTTAATGACTAATAAACTAGGAAAAAAGAGAGAAACTTTGTATAAACTCTTGTATATTTTTAATAAGTAAACAAATAAATACTTAGTTATCCATTGTATGAAGCTCTAACCTACATTCATAAAACGAAACCCCCCCCCCCCCCCAATTAAAATCTAGGTAATAAGTGATTTCCGACCAGAAATGACACCCATGTTTTCACTAATTTTGTTGGGATAATATAGTTGTTAGTATAGTTGTCTTAAAAATTTATTGATATACGTAATTGTTTTCTTTCATTCAAATTTTTCAATAATTATATTTTGATTTTTTAAGTTACGTCATAACGCACCGAGCTGATACTGACTAAAATCGAATTCCCAAAAGATCACGCAACAGCCTTACCACCACAACGCGCGAACATTTCCACTAGTAACATATAATGAGTTTTAAGCATGCTAGATCATAAAATATATACCAATTGTAACATTAAATATGCACAAAGTGACATTCTATCAATAAGGTCATAAGATTTGGATGCTAGTGAAGTGTTAAATGATATACCATCAAGAAAATTCAAAAAAGCTGGTATATGTCCTGGCTCAAATATGCAGCATTACCATCATTCCCGATGTCTACCTGCATCCAAATAATGAAATAAAACAAAGTGTGAGTAAAGAATAAAAGCATGGCCCAGTAACTCCATGCATAAATGAAGAAAATAACACAAGAACCAGAATGACATGTGAAATTTACAAAAAAAAAATCGTGTGCCTTAACTTTTGTTTTTCAAAAGTTCATAATAAACATACCTTAGTGTCACTGCAGCAAGAAAAAAGATAACATCAAGAAAATCTGGCTTTCGAAAACCCTCTTCTTGTCTTTTTGGCAGCAACCACAAAAAACATTTAATAAAAGAAGTCCTACGATGCATCATCTTCACTAAAATCAGAATCACTTCTATTAAAGTCAACAGGTTGGGATTCTTCCTTCAGATCAGAAGCTAAGTGTTCTGGCTTTAAATGATCTTTTAGATCACCTAAAATGTAAGGATCCACCAACTTCCAAAACCATACTGAATTGCTTCCAAGTAAACCAATCCAAAAGCATCCCCCCTTGCGTTTAACCTTACAAGTAAAAGACTTTTTCTGTAGGGCTTTAACAACTCGGTTAACACCATCTTCACTTCCTCTAACCTTCAACAAAATATCTCCAGATGATGTTTTATACCCTCCATACATGTACCAATATGCAAGAACTCGTGGTGACAACCATCGATGAATTAATTTTGGAATTACTGGTTGACCTTGTGGCCAAACTGGTCAGCATAAAACCCAAAATAAGAGTGCGAAATTGTAGTAATTTGATCATCTTTTTCACTACACAAATCCAACCATTCGTTATACTCATTGCGTATACACCTCTTTAAAACCTTATGTACACCAGAGTTCTCATTAAACTTGAAAACAAGCATATGATTCTTTCTGTTTTCATCTGATTCAATCTTTAGACCACCTAGCATAATCCCACAAGAGCTTCTCTTGTTCTTTGCTGAGCTTTAGAGTTATCGGGTTCTTAACAACTTCTTCCTTTGAACTCAAACCCGTTCAAGATCTTCAATCAAATCAGGTTCGATATGATATTTTTTCTCCTTCATTAAAGCGTATATCTTTTCCGCTTTAACATACTCTTTACCATCTAAATACCCTCTTAAAATAGTGTTGCAAGATTTTGAATCGACACCAACATCCTCAAGATTCTGCATTTGGCGTAATATCTCCTCGGCCTTTTCAAGACTACCAATATGTACAAGTGATTTGAGATATATATTGTATATGGTACGATTGGGGCGACATTTTTCATGGGACTGAAAGAAAGTATACTCCAACTTATCATGCATACCTAATGTAAAATACATGTCCATTAAGTGAATAAAAGACGGCATTAATGGCTTCTTGCCACTTTCGACAAAATCTTTCATAACAGACTCTGCAAGTTCTGCATCTCGAGCTTTACACAACACTTCTATAATTTTATGAAATCCTGAAGTGCTGGCTGAACCTAACCGTTCTTGCATACTCTTAATACCTCTAACGATCTCATATATTCTCCTATTTTTGCATATACTTCCATTTTATAAACAAAAGCTTGAGAAGGAACACTATGAGATAAATTAACAAGCTTTTCCCATGTTTTTTCGGCTTCTTCTACGACCCCTTCTTTTGAACAAGCTCTCAAAACAGATACAAGCACTTCCTTATTCTCTTCAATTCCGGATAACTGCATTTCAGCTCTTAAAGCTGCAATCCTTTCTTTATCTATCTTATCTTGATAGCTATGAAGCCAAATAAGACCACTGTAAATATCCTTATTAATTTTGAATCCAGATGTCACCATTTGATGAAATATGAATTCTGCTTGATTAAGATACTGTTTTGAAGAGTCTTCACGTGTAGTCAGAATAGCTTTGAAAAGAGAATTGTGAAGACTAAGGCGCGGACTATAACCTCCTAACTGAATCATCCGATTGTAGATAACACATGCTTCATCTAAACACCCTCGATTCGATGAACTAAGGTAGGATACTATCAGAATATGAAATGTATATTCTGTAGGGATCAACCCATGATTAATTATGTCATCAAATATCTCCCTACATTTCAAGTACTTTCGCTCCTTACCCATTAAATCCGCAAGCTTGGTAGCAAGCGAGAAATCAAAACGAAACCAATGCTGCTGCATCATCCATTTATACACCTAACATCAACCAACCAAATAGCATCACGATCAAACCAATGTTCAACTAAATTTCACACAATTAACCATTATCATCAATTAAAACAAGAAACTTTACCCTAAACCCAGTTTCACCTAACATTAACCAACCATATAGCATCACAATCAAACCAATGTTCACCTAAATTGCGCAAAATTGGCCATTATCATCATGTAAAACAAGAAACTTTACCCAAAACCCAGTTTCACCTAACATTAACCAACCAAACAGCATCACAATCAAACCAATGTTCAACTAAAATTTCACACAATTAACCATTATCATCAAACAAAACAAGAAAATTTACCCTAAACCCAGTTTCATTCTCGCGAATTCTCATACAATGCACAGCAACATAAGTCATATCTTCTTGATTAACCCACTTTCGTTGAGCATTCAATATCCTCACAAGCGTAACAAGCTTATGCGACGGAAGCTCCTTACACAACCACGCTAACTTCGCCCTCCGCCACTGCTCCGGCAGCTCATCCAACTCCTTCACATCAACAGACAAAGAAGACTTCACCCTCTTCGCATCATCAACACTCGCCCCAAAACCCGCATCAAAGCTGAAAGATTCAGAATCTTTATCAAAATCCCATTTTTCTTCTTCGTCCACCAATCGTTCGACGAAATTACCGACTGAAGATTGGTCGATAGAACGAGTGTGAATGAGGGGAATGCGATGTGGTGTGTGGAGTTGAAGAGGGAGAGGGTCCGGAGGACGGTGAGGCGACGGTGGTGGTGGTGGTGGTGGTGGTGGACGGTGGCGGAGAGTGAACGGAGGAGAGATAGGGCTGGGCGCATGGGTTTGAAGTAGGGTTTGATGGGTGTTGGGGGAGATGAGAGATGAAAGATTGATGGTGATTGTTCTTGAGAGGTGGTGTTCAGTTGCATCTCCTTGTGTTGTGAATTCTGCAATGGTGATTGAAGAAGATGATGAATGGGGGATGTGGTGTTGAAGGTTGGAGTGTCATGGGGTGACCCGATATGGAGGTTGGGTTTCTTTCTAAGGGGTTGTTTGTGGTTTGTGGATAATCAAGGGCTGAACTAATAAAATGTTTGAACCATTAAGTACTGGACTATTAAGATGTTTGAACCAGTAAGAGTTAGTATATCGTTTAACTATTTAAAGGCAAATGTCTGAGCAATTCAGATAAAAGGTCTTAACCATTTAGTATTAGACCTCTTAACCATTCAGCATTAATATAATGCTTAACCATTCAGACGCAAATGTCTGAACCATTCAGACATTTGCTCGCGAAACAAACAGTCTGAATCATTAAGTGCTGAACCATTCAGACATCTAAACTATTATGAAGCTGATTCAGATGCTGTCAAACAACCTCTAAGACAGAGAGTACACGAAATTGATTACTTTTAAGTTGAGATGATGTTATTTTGTTAATTCTTAATTTACTAATTTACTAATTTGATGAAGAGTGTTACGGATGATGGTTGAAGAACATTAGGGGATTGGGATGTCGGTAACCAAACATTTTTGGCCATCTTTGATGTCATGGCTACACGTTTTCCTTACTTTTTTTCTGTTTGTCTGCGATCTTCTCTTTCAAACATCCTAACGTTTGAAGAACACGGAAAGCGAGAAAGGGAAGGCCGGTCAGCGGTCCTATGCGACACTCATTGGCGTCTTTGACACTTCATTTGCCTACATTTTCTCTCTTCTTTTGTTCGTATTTTTTTCCTTTTGTATGGGAATTTTTGGGATGTTGTGGTTCCATTGAAGTTAGTTTGTATTTGTTGCTTTATTTTTTGTTGTTGATTCCATGGCAATCAACTTATGTTGATATGAGAAGTATTTATATTGTTTTCCCTTTTTTACTTGGATGTATCCATAAGGCTCTCAATTTAGTACTCAGTTCGATAGTGATAGTATAACCTAATAGTTTAACTTTGAAGGTTGTAATGATGAAACCTCTGTCATCTGACCCAACATATAATTTATAAGGCATAACTTATGACCATGACAATGAACCTTGGTTCATATGAGTGTCATCATAGTTTGTTAAGTTTGTTATCTTTGCAAACCCCTAACCTTTGTGAGTTTCGTAAGTAGTGATGCTGAATCTAGACTCATCTGAGTTGTACCTTGATTTGGAAATCAGTATTGTGACTTGAAGATGATAAATCTAGATTCATCTTAGGACTGTCTCAATTTGTTATTCATACTCCAAGATTGGATCTCATTTTGAAATGGATGGTGCGCCTTAGTTGGTTTGTTTTTTTGGCCTTGAAAATCAAATTGCAACCGATTGTTGTAAGCGCATCCGATTGAATGGCATTACAATTGTTGATTTTTTTACTCTATAAGATTGTACGAATGTTGATGAACAATTCTATTATATGATTAAACCACCCTGACACCTAGATTATTGCAATTGGACCACCCTGACCCATGGGTAGATAGACATGAGCGAAGCTCCCACTCGAGTCAATTGTAAGGACAAAGTATGAAAAGAAAATACCAAAAGTGTAGTATATTTATTTGAATGTGTTTGTTAGTCAAGTGACCCGATAGTAATTTTTCTTTTTACCAATGATTCTTAGTCTAAGTGGTTTAGGTGAGGTATCCCACGATTTCAATAAAATAGATGGAGATATTGGGTTCAAGTCTCACTAGGACAAAAAAGAAGAGAGGTTCAAAGTTAAGTCAAAGGTTTTCTCATCTATGGTGGGTTTTCTCCTGAATGTGGTCTTAATTTCTAAACTAAGGTA
The DNA here is from genome assembly GCA_025506505.1 of Flaveria sonorensis. Taxonomy (NCBI): domain Eukaryota; kingdom Viridiplantae; phylum Streptophyta; class Magnoliopsida; order Asterales; family Asteraceae; genus Flaveria; species Flaveria sonorensis. Next base: position 20,079 of record JACCIY010001067.1, read on the forward strand.
GCGTTTGATACGCACGAACAAGGGGTGGAATGAAATGAACAATTGATGGTGAATGAATAAAAATATGTTTGGTTGGTAAAGGTAATAAAATAAACTATTACATAGTTGATTTTATTCCCTTAAATTCATTCCATCCACCCCCCATTTTTTGTTTCATTCCACCTCTTCTTCCATCATTAGTCACCAACACCACTCACTCACTTACCACAACAACCACCACCGCTCACCAAGATTGATAGACACCGGCCACCAAGATCATTCGTCACCGGCAACCACCACAAGGCATGGCCACCACTACTACCATCGACCATCGTCGCCGCCGCCAGCCACCGGCCGCTGCTGCGGCCAACCACCAGCCCTCGCCCCCCAACCACCAGCCACCAGCGGCGCCGCCCATCACAAGCCATCCCCACCGCCGCCCCCAGCCACCAGCGGCGCCGCCCATCACGAGCCATCACCACCACCGCCCCCAACCACCGGCCACCAGCGTTGCCACCTACCACCGAACGCCACCTCCGCCGGTCACTATCGCCACCGACAACCACCGCCGCCGCCAGACACCACCACCGGCCTCCGCCGCCGCCAGAAACCACCACCGGCCCGACCACCACCTGCCATCACCACCATAACTACTTTTACATTTTTTTCGTTTTTTCATACCTAACAAACAAACATAAATTAATGATTCATTCATTTCTAAATGGTAACCAAACAAGACAATAAAATGTAATGATTTATTTTATTTTTTCATCAATTCTATTATCTCATTCATTCTATTCATTCGTTCATTCAAGTACCCCATACCAAACATACCCTAAAGTTTCATAAAGAAATAATCGAGTAATCGAGTGAGCTAATGATTCGTTTGTAGTTAAAAAAAAAAAGAATTTTCCCTTTTATAACGGAAGCCATGTGTAAATTATTCTCCATGGATACACACCCCTCGAGTTTTCTACCAATGTTCACAACCACCCTTGTTCATTTCCTCTGAAATGAAAACCCTTAAACCCTACCGGAAAACCCTACACTTCTCCACAATCCCCGCACCACCACCACCACCACCATCACCATCACCATCACCACCACCACCATCACCACCACCATCACCACCACCGCTGCCGCCGGACGTCAATCTCGTCGGAAAAGCCATCGCCGTCCTCAAGCGCCACCACACACACAACCTGAACTCTCTATCATCCCAATTCACCCCTCAGTCAGCTTCCTATTTACTCCTTCATTCCCAATTCGACAAAACCCTAACCCTATCATTCATCAATTGGGCTCGCCGGCGTCCGTTTTTTGATCTACAATGCAGCTGTATATCCATCCACATACTCACCAGATTCAAGCTCTACAAAACAGCCCAATCAATCGCCGAAGATGCAGCCATCAACACTCCTAACGATGAAAACGGTAATCTCGTATTCAAATTGATCAAAGATACGTTCTCTGATTGCAATTCGAGCTCTGCTGTCATCGATTTGTTGGTAAAATCGTATTCTAGTTTGAAACTGGTGAAGAGAGGGTTGAATACGATTCATTTAGCTTTATCTCATGGTTTTATGCCTGGTGTGCTTGCTTATAACTCTGTTCTTGATGCGATTATTCGGTCTAACGAGCCTATTGAATTGGCTGAGGAAATGTATGTGCATATGATCAAAGCTAGGGTTTCGCCGAATGTGTTTACTTATAATATATTGATCCGTGGGTTTTGCGCGGTTAGGGAGTTGGAGAAGGGGTTGGAGTTGTTTGATGAAATGGAAAAACATGGTTGTTTGCCTAATGTTGTCACATATAATACGTTAATCGATGCTTATTGCAAGTTAAGGAGGCTTGATGATGCATTTAAGGTGTTTAAGGGAATGTCTATGAGAGATTTAGAGCCGAATGTGATTTCGTATAATGTTATACTTAATGGGTTGGGTCGTGAAGGAAGGATGAAGGAAACAGGTGAAGTTCTTGAAGAGATGAAGCATAAAAGAATCGTTCCTGATGAAGTGACTTATAATACGCTTGTGAATGGGTACTGTAAAGAAGGGAATTTTCATCAAGCTCTCGTTTTGCATGATGAAATGACGAGCAATGGGTTATCTCCGAATGTTATTACTTATACTTCTTTGATTAATAGCATGTGCAAAGCTAGAAATCTACACCGCGCTATGGGATTGTTAGAACAAATGCGTGTAAGGAAGTTGTTTCCAAATGCTAGAACGTATACAACATTGATTGACGGATTCTCCCAGCAGGGATTCATGGAAGAAGCTTATAAGTTGTTGGATGAAATGAAAAAGAACGGTTTTTCTCCATCTATTGTGACTTATAATGCTCTGATCCATGGGCACACTATAGATGGGAAGATAGAAGATGCCTTAGGAGTTTTTAATCAGATACGTAAATCCGGATTATCCCCAGATGTTGTAAGTTATAGTACGATTATCACTGCTTTTTGTAGAGATCAGGAGCTAGATAAGGCCTTTGAGATGAAACAACAAATGGTCAAAAAAGGAATTCTTCCCGATGCTGTTACCTATTCGTCACTGATTAAAGGTCTTTGTAATCAGAGGAACTTAACCGAAGCTTGTTATGTTTTCCAAGAAATGTTAAGAATAGGTTTACCACCTGATGAATGTACATACACTGCTTTAATTAACGCTTACTGCATAGAAGGAGATACAAAAAGCGCGCTACATTTACATGATGAAATGCTTAATAAAGGCTTGCTACCCGATGTTGTGACTTACAGTGTGTTGATTAACGGGCTTAGCAAGCAAGCACGGACCCATGAAGCAAAGCAGATTCTTTTCAAGCTGTATTATGACAATGCAGTTCCAGATGATGTAACTTACAACACCTTAATAGAGAATTGCAGCAACATGGAGTTGAAAAGTGTGGTTGCACTTATAAAAGGGTTTTGCATGAAAGGTTTGATGAATGAAGCAGATAAAGTGTTTGATAAAATGCTTCAGAGAAAACAAGCACCTCCTGAAGCTGTATATAATGTTCTTATACATGGCCATTGTAAAGGTGGGAACTTGAGAAAATCTTTTAAGCTTTATAAGAGGATGATAAGTCATGGGTTTATTCCTCATACAGCAACAATTATTGCTTTGATAAAAGAACTTAATAAAGGTGGAATGACCGCAGAGTCGAGTGAAGTTATTGAAAATGTGTTGAGAAGTTGTAAGGTTACTGATGCTGAGCTGGCGAAAGCTCTTGTTGAGATAAACCATAAACAAGGGAACATGGATGCAGTATTCAAAATTCTTTCTGAAATGGCTAAGGATGGGCTTCTTCCAAACAGTGGGAGAACTGCTTATTCTCAATTATCATGATATTGGTGTGATCAATAATGCATTTATGTTATAATTTTTTCTATTGTAGGTAATCCAGCTTGCTTAGGTGTGTACATATTACTTGTAATGCATTCTGATGTTATAACATACAAAATTTTGACTATTTATCCATTAGCATTACTGTCCTTTATTTACCTTATATTGTGTGTGTGGATTTACCACTTCAACATCTGGTTTAACTTTCTTGGTCGCTTTCACCTGGTATTATATTATGATGTGTAATTGAATGATAATATTGAGTAGGCTGTTCAACAAGCTGTTTAAGTCAAGCCAGCACTAATTGCGGGCTCGAGCCAGTAATAATACAAACCAGCTCGACTCCATATTTCTAACCGGGGCAAAAAGAGAGTTGTATTCGGCTTTGGTCGACGAGTTGGTTGATAACTCGAAGCTATAGTTTCATCAAAATATTAATGAGGGAGGTGGTGGGTTCGAGTTGGTATTGAAGGTGAATGAGGTGGGATAGCATGATCATGAATGATTGATCCATTTTTACAAGATCAACAGTTTTTCAAATTGAACCGAAGGATTTAAATTCGTCTTTGTGAAACCCTAATCCAGTTCATGGAGGAAGACAGACTATGGAGTTGCAGAGATCACCGTTAACGGTGGTTGACGAAGGCGTTGGGGGCGGTTATGGTGGTCGAAGGGGCTTTTGTATGAATATGGCAGAGTGTAATTTCGGTTCTAGTTTTCATGGGTTTCTTTTTCTGCCCCACATTAATCATCAGTTATTATGCTTTAACATAATAAAGCTATGAATTTTTTTCTTTCACAAATTTAAAATGGACTTGTTACTAATGATATTTAGTCCAACTGGTTAAGTTGAGGTACCCATTACATATAAATATTGGGAGGTCATGGGTTCAAGTCTTACTCTGAACAAAATACTCAGAGTTAAGCCAGAGGTTTTTTCAGCAATAAGTTTCCTCCTGAGGGGGTTGGGGGTGTGGTCCTGACTGGGATACGGATAGGTGGTCCTGATTAAGATTACACCTATTCTTTGAATTAGGGTCACACATTTGCCGTTTTAAAAGAAAATAAAAAGAAGAAGCAATTATAAGTAGGCAATTATTATGAATTATTACTATAGCAAGTGGATGAACTCTTTGTCAAACTTGTAGATAAGTTTACTATGTTACTTATCTACCAAATAGTTTTACTTGTCTATCAAAATGATTGATCTTTGCAGTATAAATACCACCTCAATGTAAATGAGAAGATGCACTACTTGTATACACTTTCATAAGTTATACATTTATATTCTTCTTGCTCTTGCAATTCTCTTTAAAGTTCTTAAGGTTATAACACTAATCTTGTGTTAATCATTGTGATATTATAACACGTTATCAGCACGAGAGCTCTTAAACTCTAATCAAAAAGATCAATAAAGCACAAAGTCATTCATTAATCAAGGTAAGGACTTCATTAAGTAATAATATATAATATCTTATATTAAAAAGATAACTAAGATAAATAAAGTAAGCATAAAAGAGATCTTATTATGGAAATCTTGATAACCATAGGACTACTAACAAATTAACTTTTATTTATGTATCTAACTTTTGATTATGCAACTAACATTTTATTTTATGTAAACTAACTTTTACTTATGCATCTAACATATTATTTATGCATCTAACTTTTACTTATGCAACTAACATTTACTTATGTATCTAACTTTTACTTAATCTTTAGTTATACAACTAACATTTCTTTTTATGTCAACTAACTTTATACAACTAACATTTTGATTATGTTTATTCGTACTAACGTCTTATTCTAACTTGTCATTCTTATTCTTTTTTGTTTTTATAAACTAAATTCATGTTTTTATAACATAATATTATATTTATCTATTTTATTTAAAATTACCGTCGATATATACACACACGACGGTTATTAGCCGTTATAAATGGCTATATAGCCGTTGTACATAGCCGTTACAAACGGTAATAATTTTAAACTATAAATTGACCACAATCAACCTATTTTCAATAAACATATTATCTCTTTTCTCAAGTTTATCTAAGGCAATTTTTCAAAGATGATACACTTTAGTACTGGCAACCATAATGCTCATTTTAATTCTTATCTCCATTGCTGAACTACCACCTAAAGAATTTAAACTTTTCTTATTTCTATATTTGTTTATAGCTCTACCGCTTTATTGTATCGCAATGCTTATTGATATATATGGATTCTAATAATTATCTTACTATTTGCTTAATTCTTGTTTAGCAAACAAAAATGTCAAACATTGCGAAAATCGAATTCCCAGCTCTTAATATCAATGGAGAAAACTATATGCCGTGGACGGCTCATATAAAAAGACATCTTAAATCCATGGGTGTCTTAGAAACTATACAAGAGGGAAATGCTTGCTCGGAACAAGACAAAGCGAAAGCTGATGTCTTTTTGCATAAGCATATTGATGAAATGAAAATTCAAATTATGAAGATCCATACATTTTATGGAAAGATTTAAGAAGTAGATTTGATCACCAAAGAGAAGTTCTACTTCCCTCTGCTAGAGATGAATAGAACAATCTCAGGTTCTAGGATTTCAAAAAGGTAAACGAGTACACCTCTGCTTTGTTCAGAATATGCTCGACCCTCAGATTCTGTGGACAAAATGTTACCGAGGAAGATATGTTGGAGAAAACTTTCTCCACATTTCATGCATCAAATATAAACTTGCAACAACAATATAGGTTGTAAAAGTTTAAAAGATATTTTGATTTAAATTTATTTCTCCTTGTAGCAGAAAAAAATAGTGAGTTTTTAATGAAAAATCATTAAGCTCGTCCCACGGGATCATTAGAAATTTCAAAAGTAAATGTTGCTACTAAAAACTCTGGAAGAAAGTTTTGAGGTCGCAACCATTCTTTCAAAGGTAATTACAATTACCGAGGTAACTTTTATTATCGTGGACGTGATCCTAGCCGTGGATATGGCCATGGTAGAAATCAAAGAACAATCAATTACCACTTTCCATAAAATAACAATTCTAACCAACACAAAGCGAATAAAGCTGGTAGGTCCGAAAACAATGGCACTTCCTGTTTTAGATGTGGTAGCACAAACCACTGGTCAAAGGCTTGTCGCACAGCTCCACATTTATGTGAACTATACCAAGCCTCTCTTAAAAGAAAAGAGAAGGAAGTGAACCATGTTGATAATTTTGATAATCTCAATGTTGAGCTGAACACTGCAGACTTTGACATAGAACTCTGAAACACATGTTGCTTGACCACAATAGTTATATGCAACAATTAAGTGTTTTCCTATATTTCATTATGTATTTTTCTTTATGTAATATTTTCTTTCGATTAAATAAAGTTCTTGTTAAAATATAACAATATCGTCGTTATTCACTTATTATTTTTCTTTATACTTTCAAGATTAAAATGAACATCATTAGAGCGCAAGATCAAACAAATGAAGTAGATATATGTATAGCGGATAGTGGAGCCACACACACTATACTTAGATCTAAGAAATATTTTTATGAACTTAAACCAACAAAAGAAATCATTAATACAATATCAGGACCTACAGACCTGATAGAAGGAGTGGGAAAAGCTAATGTAGCATTAACAAATGATACAAAGCTTATAATAGAAAATGCTTTATTTTCTCAAAAATCAACAAGAAATCTGTTGAGTTTTAAAAACATATATCATAACGGATATGATACTCAATCAAAGACTGTTGATAGTGAAAAATATTTGCATATCATAAGCAAAGATCAGATATTAGAAAAACTACCAATGCTTCAGTCTGGTTTACATTATACACACATTAATGTGCCTCAGGCATATATGGCAGTTAAAAAAAAATTTTATAATCCTGAAACATTTAACTTATGGCATGACAGATTAGGCCATCCAGAATCTACAATAGTGAGAAGAATAATTGAAAACACTCATGGGCATCCATTGAAATATCAAAAGATCCCACAATCGAATAAAATTCCTTTGTATACATCTTGTTCTCTTGGGAAATTAATTACAAGGCCTTCGCCTATGAAAATTGAAAAAGAATCACCTATGTTTCTTGAAAGAATTCAAGGAGACATATGTGGGACAATTCATCCACCATGTGGACCATTTAGATACTTTATGGTTTTGATAGACGCGTCAAGTAGATGGTCTCATGTCTCTTTGTTATCAACTCGTAATGTAGCATTTGCGAAATTTCTTGCACAAATTATCAAACTACGAGCACATTTTCCTAATTATACTATTAAAAGGGTGAGGCCTGATAATGTTGGTGAATTCATATCACATGCTTTTAATGATTATTGCATGTCTGTAGGAATTATTGTTGAACACCCTGTTGCTCATGTACACACACAAAATGGCTTAGCTGAGTCGTTAATCAAACGTCTACAACTAATAGCTAGACTATTAATAATGAGGACAAAACTCCCTGTGTCTATTTGGGGTCATGCAATTATTCATGCTGGATCACTAATTCGTGTGAGACCAAATGCAAATCTTAAATACTCTCCTTTACAATTTGTTTCTGGCAATGACCCAAACATTTCCCACCTTAGAATTTTTGGGTGTGCTGTGTATGTCTCTATTGCATCACTGCAACTCATAAAAATGGATCCTCAAAGAAGGTTGGGAATATATGTTGGATATGAATCAGCTTCCATCATAAGATATCTTGAACCTTTAACCGGGTGATGTATTTACATCACGTTCTGCTGATTGTCACTTTAACGAGTAAGTTTTTCCGGCATTAGGGGGAGAAAAGAAAAAAACAAGAAAATGATGTCTCATGGTATGTTCCTTTCATTAATGTATAAACAATATGAGAGAGAGGTTCAAAAGATAATACACCTGCAAGAAATTGCAAATCAATTACCTGATACATTTATTGATACAAACAAAGTTACTAAATCTCATATACCAGCTGCTAATGCTCCAGCTCGAGTTGAGATTCCAAATAAGCAAATAGATAACACAATGGATCATGAATCTCAGAGACGTTTGAAACGAGGAAGACCAATCGGTTCCAACGATAAAAATCCTCGAAAAAGAAAAACTCATGAAAAGGAAGTTGACAATAAAATGAATGATCTTGATGCAACGCTAAATACCAAAACCTCTCATGAGGAGGATTTGGATGAAAATAACAAAGAAATATCAATTAACTATGGTTACACACATATCTTACGGAATCGAGATTAAATGGAAGGTATTGATGAAATATTTTCTTATTCCATAGCAAGTGACATTATGAGTGGAGATGATGATCCTGAACTAAAATCAGTTAGTGACTATCAAAATAGACATGATTGGGATAAATGGAAAGGAGCTATGCAAGCTGAATTAGATTCACTTAACAAACGAAATGTCTTTGGACCTATTGTTATTACTCCGATGGCCGTAAAGCCTGTAGGGTATAAATAGGTTTTTGTATGAAAATGAAATGAGAAAAATAAAGTTACAAGGTATAAAGCTAGACTTGTAGCTCAAGGTTTTTCACAAAGGCCAGGGATTGATTATGAGGAAACATACTCCCCTGTTATGGATGCAATAACCTTTAGATACTTAATCAGATTAATAGTCTCTAGAAATTTAGAGACGCGTCTTATGGATGTTGTCACAACTTACTTGTATGGATCACTAGATAGTGACATCTATATGAAAAATTCCTGAAGGTTTTAAATTCCCCGAATCATTAAGCTCAAAGCCTAAGAAAATGTATTCCATCAAATTACAAAGATCCTTGTATGTACTCAAACAATCTAGAAGGATGTGGTATAATCGTTTGAGTGATTATTTGACAATTAAAGGATATACATGTAACCTTATTTGTCCATGCGTCTTCATTAAGAAGACAACATCAAGATATGTGATCATAGTTAAGTATGTTGATGAAGAAATTACTCTTTTAAAGAAAGAATTTGAAATGAAAGACCTTAGAAAAACCAAATATTGTCTTGGTTTGCAGATTGAACATGTGCATTATGGAATACTTGTACATCAGTCAACTTATATTAAGAAACTCTTAAAGCGTTTCAATATGGACAAAGCAAATCCTTTAAACACACCGATGGTTGTTAGATCGCTCAATGTTGATAATGATCCATTTCTTTCTTGTGAAGGTAATGAAGAGGTACTTGGTCCAGAGATACCATATCTCAGTGCAATTGGAGCTCTTATGTATCTTACGAACTGTACTAGACCTGACATTTCTTTTGCAGTTAATTTGTTAGCAAGATTTAGTTCAGCCCCTACTAAAAGACACTGGAATGGGATTAAACATATTTTTTGATATTTTCAAGGTACTATTGATTTAGGCTTATTTTATCCTAATAATTCAAAAGAAGGGTTGGTTTGGTTATGCAGATGCAGGTTATTTATTTGATCCTCATAAAGTAAATCTCAAACTAGATACATATTTAAGAATAGAGGAACTGAGATTTCATGGCGTTCTCAGAAACAAACACTCGTTGCGACATCCTCAAATTATGTTGAAGTCATTACACTACATTAAGCTTCAAGAGAATGTGTATGGTTAAGATCTGTGACACAACTTATATTAACTTCTTGTGGATTGAAGAAAGATAGAAATACAACACCAATCTATGAAGATAATGCAGCTTGTGTCTCACAAATGAAAGAAGGATATATCAAAAGTGACAGAACAAAACATATATCATCAAGATTTTTTCATACACTCAAGACCTTATTAAAGATAAACAAGTTGAAATGAGATACGTTTAATATATCAACAATTCAGCTAATCTTTTCACAAAGGCACTTCCTAAAACAACTTTCAAAAAACATGTTTATGATATTGCATGCGGCACGTTGATGATCTACAGAAGACAATTTGAGGGGGAGTTATAAGCTGCACTCTTTTTTCCTTAGCTAAGGCTTTTTTTCTCACTGGATTTTCTTTAGCAAAATTTTTAATGAGGCAGTACTTAAACTCTTGAAGTTTGAAAAGTGTCGTCCAAAGGGGAGTATTATGAATTATTACCATAATAAATGGATGAACTCTTTGTCAAACTTGTAGATAAGTTTACTATGCTACTTATCTACCAAATAGTTTTACTTGTCTACAAAAAATGATTGATATTTCTTGTATAAATGCCACCTCAATGTAGAGGAAAAGATGCACATCTTGTATACACTTTCATAAGTTATATATTTTTCTTCTTCTTGCTCTTGCAATTCTCTTTAAAGTTCTTAAGGTTATAACACTAATCTTGTGCTAATTATTGTAATATTATAACATCAATATATTTGTTGTCTTGTTGATATGCTCATTCAAGGAAAATTTTCATGTCTCATGATGTGCATTAGGGGTACACGACTCTTTGTATTTTGCACCCAAGATAGTGAAAGAAAAGCCTACACGTGTACCATACACACATGACAACTTTCTATTTGTTGGCTTGAAGTATAAAGGGTTGCACGTAACCTGACGCAAATGTATGAGCCATCTAAGTTTTCGTTGGATGAATCATTTGAAAATAAAAATGAAGAAGATAATGGCTACATTGATTTTTTGTTTGTGTAGCAAGGTCCTTTATTCCTGTTTGTGATTTTCTCATAAAGCTAACCAGCTAGGTTCCATTGATTTTGGTTTTCTTACTACATATTATAATTTGAATAAAATACGAGAATAAAATGTATTGTACCAAAACAATCTAATAGTAATCGATATTATACAACTTAATATGTTTGCGGGAAATTAGTATTTTAATCATATACCAGGATAAAAAGAGTCAAGTAGGCATATGCTTTCAACAAAAAGGGAAATGTCACAATAATATAGGTAATATATTTTAAAAAAAGTTACTTAAATTGCTATAAGTTTTGCATGTTTCATTGATATTTTTTTCACTAAACTTGAGTGTGATTTAACATAAAATTTAATTAAACAGTAAAAGACATTAAAGGGTTATTTGATAGTCTTTTAATAACTATTAAAAGGTTAACTTTTAATGGTTCATAGTCTCTTAACTTTAATTCTAAATGGTTAAAAGACTACCTTTTAATGATATCTTTTAATCATTCAACATTAAAGTTATTTTTTAATTATTAAAAGGTTATAACCATTAAAAGGCTATGAATCATTAAGAAAGTAGATTTTTAATAATCATTAAGAGGCTATCAAACAACCCGTAATAGTATAAAATTTAGATAAACAAATTTTCATATACTTTTACTTTAAAGAAATAGTTTAATAAAACAGTTAATCATATTAAACGGGTCATGTTAGGCGATAGCTTAAGATGATTTACATAATACAATAGTCAGAGGGCTGTATATGAAATATGACATTGTTTACGGGGGTTTATTGGACAGTTTTATGATAGAAAACCGAAGATCAAAATCTAGGGTTCATTTTGATCAAATATTCGAGCCCTAAATTGCTACTCTCCTGATCAAAATCTACGCAAATTGTGCAGAAAATTTTGGGGCTTTTGAATTCTAAAGTTTGCATTCCGCTATTTCGACATCTCAAGTAGCTGATTCATCTTGCAACAATGACTGAGGTACCAATTTTGTCTCCCGACACTGATTCTAATGGATTCTATCAAAGGTATATTAATAATAGAGATCGTTAACTTTATCTTTTGATGTTATCTTAGTCTAACGTCTGTAATTAGTATATTGCTCGAATTCACTTGAATCTGTTATCTGTTTATTGAGATTCATCGTGGGAATTACATGGTAATTGTCGTTGGTAATCATAGGATAAAGAAGCAAGCAACTGTAGGATAATAAAACGATTCATATTAGTTTAACTGAGTTTGGAATGCTGTTTGCAAGATGTAAGCATCTAAGTTGCAATGTAATGTCTAAACCACAATTCTATGGGAGGAATGGTTGGATTCAGTTAAGACCATAAGGTGATATTATTAAGTTGGGATCAGCTCAAATGCAGTAAAATATATCTTGAATACTTGATTATTGTGTTAAGCAAGGCTTCATACTCAATGGCCACTAATGTTTTTCAAATCTAAACTAGCTGCTTTCAGTATTTATACCTATATTCTATATGTTTCATGAATTGGCTACTATTCACTTTTGTTCTCTTATTTTCTTTTGATCCTGTTATATATTTGATTATAGAGGTTTCGATGATCACTGTGTATGTGTTCCATGATTCTATCTTACATTTTTTTAATGCAGTGGTTCATGATTTGTACATGTAAACTTTGATATCTTTACCATCTAACTTACGCTCTTTATTTTTCAGTATTGGGTTAGCCAGGGCAAAAAATGGTGTGATTTATGCAAAATTTTCATAAATAATAGTCCTTCCAGCATTAGAAATCATGAGCTTGGCCAACGCCACAAAGAGAATGTTACCAAGAGACTTGCTAACATGAGAGATGAGAAAATTGCCAAAGATAAAGAGAAAAAAGAAACTGCCCGTGTTCTCACACAAATTGAAGAGGTGAGTATGATATGATATATGAGAACTGAGAAGTATAAAATTTCAATACGATATGTTATTTCCCTTCTTATGTTGTTTCAAATCATTCTTAAATATACACTTTTCATCAGTGAAGTTGGGTATCTTCACCTCCCAGTGATAGCTGTTGAATAATGATTTATGATCAATGTTGTGTTCTCTTTAATAAGCGTCTGCTTTAAGAAAAATTTAATCAGAACAACAACTTCAGCTTTTGTTACTAACATCAAGTATAGAGTTGGCAAAATGGGAGGGTCTGTCAGGTCTGGTAATATGTCACCTCGAGCAATCTTTTTGCTGCGGGTCGAAACAGGCTGGGTCAGGTGTGGCTTGGTTAACCCAAAATGCTTTATTGTCCAATCTTATAAGTCATATATAATTGTTAGATGTGCCAAATATGGTTTTGAAAATAACATATTATTTGAAACTATAATTTTTTCTTCAAAATAACTTTGGAGGTTAAGGAGGGTTATGCGTTAAAAATGCTTTTGGCTGACTTCAAGACACTAGACTTGTTTCCTCGCTAGCTATATTAATGAAGTTACTTGTTAGATATAACATAACTTTAATCGGTCCATTTATAGGTAAGTAGATCGAAATTTCCACTTCCAATCAAACAGCATGTTTCTCATGTTCCAATATTAAAAAAATCTCTTGCATCATACTTAGCAGTCTGCTGACTAAAATATGTAATATTATTATATATTTTGTTTAATTTTATTATTGGCAGAAAGCAACTCGTAGTTATCAAAAGGACGTATCAACGTTTCAAAAGGCCAGGAATTCTAATTCAAATTCGTTAGGTGCTCCAACAAGCAGTGAAGGAACAGGTGATGGCTCTACACCAGGATGTTAGTAATAAAATGATGTTAGTAATCATGTTAAAGAACTTGGTGATAACATTTTACTTCTCATATGTTTCAAATTTCAAATAATTAGAAATATATACCTAGTATGGTTGTCGTTTTCCATCAAAATAACATATCATTTTATGTATGGCAGAATGGGAGCATGACGCATCGTCAGGTTATTACTACAATAAAAGTAACGGTTGTTACTATGATCCAAACTCTGGCTTCTACTATACTGATGCTTTAGGTATGCACCAAACAACATTATCTACATGTGGCAAAATGGATGGGTTGGGTAACAGGTCTAAACAGGTAGTATAATAGTATGGGCCAAAAAGGGATGGGATTGGGTCATCCTTTTAACCTGCTTGACCTTTTAGTGATGAAATATATTAACAAAGTTGACCTGTTTGTAGGTAAGTGATTTGAAATTGCCACGTGTACTAAATCAAGCTTTCTTTAACTTCTGTTTATTTTCTGATTCCTGAGATTGCAACAGGTAAGTGGGTGACACAAGAAGAGGCTTTTGCTGCTGCAGCTAAAAATTCTTCAGGGCCCATACAAAAGAAATCCTTGTTTGCTACACCATCATTGGCATCAAAAAGTCAAAGTGACTCTAATACTCAACGGTCAACTGTAAACCCCTCACGCTCTGTTAACAAGCCATCGTCTCTTGCTATAAACAAGAGAAAACGAGCAGATAACAAACCTAAAGTTGTATCCGAGGAGGAAGCGGCTGCACTCAAAGCAAGGGAGGCTGCAAGGAAGAGAGTTGAGGAGAGAGAAAAATCTTCGCTTGGTCTTTATAAGCATTGGTACGTCAATACGTACTTTTTATCGTAAAATAAATAGTATTTATGAATTCGGTAGAGGTGGTAAAAGGGTTGGGTTTGTAATTGATTACGGTTGACCATAAACATATTTTTCTAACTTCTTAGTATGCTAAATATGATTATAGATTATATTGTTTCAGTAATCTTCCATCTTTTTAATAGAATGATTTATGAGATTTTACACATTAAACATACACTTTGGGAGACGTTGACCCGTTTGACTTGTCTTCTTCACTTTGTTTTCTCAAGTCCTTTTTGAAAAGAGAAGTGAAAGGAAGTGGAAATAAGCTGGAAAAGACTTGTGTTCCTGATTTTTTTAATGAAAGGAAGTAAAAAGAAGAGAGACGAAATTTTTTAATAATCTTCCCTCTTAACTATCCTCCCAACATGGACGGATTTGGAGAGAAGTAATCAAATATACATAAAATTCTAATTTAATAGCCTTTTTTTCGAACTCTAAAACACGAAATTTACATTATATTTTTTTCCCTTATTCCCCCTTTCTTTTCTCTCCTTAATTCCATTTCCATTCTTTTCTTCATCTTTTCTTCATTTATTAAACTCTGGAAAACAGCATTAAGCTAATTTTTTGGTTTGTCCCATTTGACCCGTTGTGCGTAAAACATTCCCAATCAACCCGTATATCTGTATACAGGTCACAATTGCCACCTCTTTTGGTGTTTACATACCATGGCTTACCTTTATTATATCCAATAAACGCTATTAAGTTTACAATACTTTTTATCACAGAAGCTGATGATTCGGAAACTGGTGATTCAGGAAATGAGCGACTTTGCAAGTGATGCTGTAAGCTATACTTTTCTGTGATCAATCCATGTTCTGAATATTGAAACTAAAAATGGAGCCCAGATTTGTATAACAGATTCATTTCATTGTTTCACATAGTTTCGGCTACTTACAGATCATATATTTTTGTTAATATTAATGATCTTAACCCAAAAAACCGATAAATTACAAACTTGTGTCGCGTGCATTTACATCCGGATCATGTAGTAACTGGCAGCAACTCGAAAGGTGGACGGTAGGGGCCTGGGTTTGGTGGTTTGAAGTCCAGTTGGTTGACTGTTTACTTGTTTGGACTTGTTTGGTCATATAAATCGGCCACTGACCAGTGACCATACATATTAAATTCCCTAGGTCCCCCTCAGTCCAAGCATCCTCCACTTTTTCTTCCAGTTGCCGACAGATGCTACTAATTTTGTTATATAATTTCTGCACAAAACAAAATACCTGTATCATTTCATGAAATTATACATTTAACTAAGAGGGTATATAATACAAAACTAATTTTATGTTCAAGAATTGAGAAAATTGTATACAGTTATACATATTGTGTTATATATGATATGTAAAATGGTTTTTAATTGTTTCTATGATTCTATCTCTTATTCACTATGTATAACGTACTAAGTGCTTATATATCCTACTAAAGTACTAAGGGTCGAGGAAGTGCTTCCTGATGCCGATACTAACCCATTTCTGCTCCCTCGCCCTAATAGCAAGAAGCAAACAAACATATTTCATGAATCCAACTCAAATAGTAGGGTTTGAGGAGGATGAAATGATGATAAGCTTTACCTCATTATGTGATAAAGAAACTGCTTACAGGGACATCCTCGGCTCAATAAAAAATCCTTCCTTTTTTTAGGTAGCATGCCCAGGACAGCAAGTATGATATCATAAATAATTAGCAACAGAAAGTACTAAGATAGAAGCGCACACAATATAAATCAAAAATCATGTAAGATATAATAATTTCCAATACTAGAAAGTAAAAGGAAGGCTAAGACTAAATCTTTCTAAATGCACATTCAAAAGTAAAATAAAGGATAAGGTTAAAACTCTGTAGGTCTAAAGGGACCTTTAAAAGTAAATAAATGCTAAAGACAAACCTAAAACGTGACTATCATGGACCTCTATAACTATAGTGAACATAAGATCGTCCAAGTTTTATCATAGTCTACAGTCTACGCGTACCCCTATGAATCTCTAACATGTATCTTACATCTTTAAGAGCTCATTTCATCAATATATGTTAGGAGTGGTGCAAGTCTAGGAGATTATTTCTAATCTTCTCCTCTCATATTAGTCGGGATTATCCAGACTCTGCTCCTCTTCCCCTCCATCGTGAGGCCCCCCACACTCTTATAGGTGTCGTTAGGTGTTCCTACGCACATGCTCGAACCACCTCAATATCTAATCTCTCATCTTACCCAAGATGCATGCTACCTTTGATCTATTCCGTAAAGCTTATTTCTTATCTCATCCATCCTTGTCCACACATCTATCTTAGCACCTGCATCTCAACTACCTCTAACTTTCAGTCATATGCCTTCTTGATTTTGTAGTGACCATAGTTGGTTTAAGCTTGCAAAAAGTAACGTCGGTAACAAATGTCAGTGATCATCACTCACCCATCAACTTTAACCCTCAAACTTTAACATATGTTTTAATTTTAATCTTTAAATTTCTAAAGTTCTAAGTTTATCCCCAGTAGTATTTATAAGTTACGTTTTAAATACTTAAATTTCTAAACTTTTAACATTTTACTAATTTAATTTATTTAATAACTTTTATACGTTAACCTTTTCTGAAAACTTATTTTGTGGCAATTTTTTTTTAGGTGTTAGTATAAACTTTGTTAAATTCCAGGATTTAAACTCTTACTCCGTCTGTGTTGACCAACTCCAAATACTTAGTGTTTCGAACTAAAAACGTCAACTCCTTACACGACAAGATAAATTATTTTTTGATAAACAGACATAATTACGTTAGAAGGTTGTAATTACCAAATACTTAGTGTAAGCGTTAACTATTGTTCTAACTTAAAAACGTCAACTCCTTACACGAAAAGATAAATTATTTTTTGATAAACAGACCTAATTACGTTATAAGGTTGTAATTATACGTATCAAAAGTTTGTATATCACAAAAGAACATTTTTTAAAAATATATGTAAAAGCTATGCAAAAAGCTATGGACATGAAGGATGGTTCTGTAGCACTTCCCTATAATAATTTCACGGTCCCATTTAAAAGTGTTTTTCTTTCTTTTCATTAACTGTTTTTTAACTTTTTTTCTATTAAAAATTAAAGTTAATTAAATCAATAGTATTTTGCATAGTGTACAAGTGAGAGTAAAAACCCATACGTCTTGCGAAGTCGTGACGAGAAGCAAAACGGAACTAGCGAGAGGATGCGTTAACCATCGAACCAACAAAATCTGAATTCATTTTTCATCGTTTTCTAGTAGTTTAACCCTTAAATTTATACACAGTAAAATGGTTGTATTTATTGTTAAAAAGTATTTATCTTGTGACCTTGAGTTTAAAGTTTATAATTAATTAAATAAATTAATAATAATAGTTAAGTAGACAATTGGTTGACTAATCCAATGACCATCGTGCGTCGGTGATGATGACCGAAAGTATAGCCGTGAATAGATGTGAGTTGAGGTTGACGGGGTGAGAACCCCTCCACATCTAGGAAATAAACAATTAAATACAAATAAAATTTAAAATTGTGAATGATAGTTTAATGGTGTAATTCAATAACGTTTTATAAAAATCAGGGTTGAAACGTAAGGTCAGGTAAGAACTAATATAATATAAGAGTATGATTAGATTGGTGTGTGAGTCATCGTTTTAAAAATACAAATAATAGAACCGAAAATAAATGCCCACCTCCAGCTATGAGGTTTGGACGCCACCTCAATATTTGTTTACTATTAGAGGAGGCGTCTTTTAAGATGTTGGTTTATTTTCATCTGGGTTTCTAAACGAAGCCGAACGGATGACGGTTGAGTTTCTCTAAGACAACCACAACTCTTATTACACACAACATTATTTAAACTTTTTTTATATAGTCTTTGAAATATGACGTTGCATAGGAGAGAAAATGAATTTTTTTAAATAACGAGAAATTATGAAGTGACAACTAACGTGATGCTCTTATGAACGCCTGAAATTGTCATATATTATATGACAGTTCTTTATGATAATAACCACTAAAAGCTTATTCATATTTCTTTATGGTTCACTTGTCTAGATTATATCTTCAGGGTTCTTAAATCAATCGTTGTTAGGTTTAACTTTATATTAATAGTTGTGTATTATATGAATTATTTAACTTTTTTCAATAGTGAGTTAAATAATTAGGGCTTAGTATGCTAAAAAAATAATATATAAAAACAAAATTAAAAGTAGCGATGAAATTCATACGTAGGTTATTCAGTTTTATTCCGTAATTTTTAGCTAAACATATGTAACATTTGTGTAATCTACTCAATAATAATATATTCTTTACCGTGAAGATAAAACCAAAGACATGGAAGATACATTTGACTTGTATTTCATGGTATGGTCCCACATAGAAAACATTGACTATTCAATAAAAAAAAAAAAACAAAACAAAAGAGTGTGAGTTGTTGCTAAAGTTGCCTTCTGTTTACACACAACAAGACGTAGTTTTCCTATGAGTGTTCACACATGAATAACTTAATTCCTTTTTAACCTTCTAATCTACTTTACTCTTAAGTCCACATTAAAAGATTATTTTTATTGAGGAGACATCTTCTAATAAATGCTTCCTTTGTTTGTCTTTAAAGATTTCTTTTAGTTTTTAATAACTGTGATAATGTTTTTCTTTAAAATTTTACTTGGAAAATGATTACTCTTTTTCAAAAGGAAATAAATTATTTAAAAATATACTAATTAATTAAATTAAGTAGTTTATTAATTTCTCTCTAAAAGTATTACATATATGTTAAATTCTTATAGTGAAACACACACACGTGGTTTTAAGTTAATAAGTCTAATGAGATTATTTATACGTAAATTTTCTATTTTAAAATATCATTGGAAACATATAAATTTTATAAATTAAAACTGGGTAAAGTGTTCAAATAGGAAAAAAAAATTGAAGTCATAAGAAAATAAGAAAATGTCACGTGTCTTACTAGTTATTCATTTATTATATATTTTATATATTATAAATATAGATATATATTTACCATCTTATCATAGTTATAAATACAAACTAACACTTTGTAAAAAAGGCTAAGAAAAACTCATTTTAATGTCACGTTGCTAAAACCGACATTTGTTTTCTAAAAGTTTAACTATAGGTTCGTTTTAGAATATTCATTAAAACCCTTTAACCCAGAACTTACGTCACATAAAGTAGCAAGACATCAAGTTTGCTCAGAATATCAAAATGTATTGAAATAAATTACAAACAAGAAAGCCAAAACAACATTTCTTGAAACAAACAGAACTCAAGAAACACTATAAACTTGAAATTTATTGTTTCACAAATCTTTATCTTTGAATTTCAAATTAATCCATGGCCATAAGTTACACATTGTACAAACATAATTATACTGTCACTCCCTATGTATATTATATGACGATTGATGAACAACAAAGATATGAGTTTGAATTCAATCATACCACCATTAAATCTTCATCAATCTTCATCAAATCTTTGTCAAATCTTCATCGTTTCAAAACAGAATCAAACCCTCGAGAAATCTCACGAACACCACCACACCATTCTGATGAAACCTCAAGCACCCCATCAACCCCGATCTACACTGCAAATCACTCTTCTTCCTCACCTCCTCCAAACCACCACCGTCATCCACCGTCGCACCACCACCACCGCCGTCGGAGCTTCTGAAGCTCAACGACTGATTCTTCTTCCTGTACGATCTCTTCGACATCTCCTTCCTCGTGATCACACTCCCCTCAGACGCACTCCGAAACAACAACAAATTCTTCAAATTCCACTTGCTGTACCAATTCAACCCCACCGGAGACGATCGAACTTTGCAGTTTATCCCGTTGGTAGCCTCATCGGAGCCTCTAAACGGAGCATCCTCATGGGTCTCCGATTGCCCACAAGATGTTTGCTTTAATGCCTCTGAGAAAGGGTCGAAGTCGTTCTTCTTACCCTTGGGAGATAACGATAATGGTAATGATAATGCATCTTTGAACCTTGATTTAGGGGATTTTGGTGATCTGGGTGAGTCGTTATTGGGGTGTAAGCATGGTGGTGGCTTTAAAGGCTTGATCTTGCCGGAGTCGAAGAGGTCGTCGGCGGCGGAGATGGAGTGGCGTTCGAGGTAGATAAAGGCGAAATCGGAGTCGTCGGAGGTGTGGTGTTGTTTGGGATGCCTGGTGTATGTTCCCAGGTGAAGGGGATGGTGGACTGAGGGCTTGAAGGGGCGGTGGCGTAAGGGGTGGTGGAGGTGGAGGTGGTGGTGGTGGCCGGCGACGGCGACGGCGACGGTGGTAGCAGGTGTAGCTCCATGTGTGGGGAAGATGGTGGATGAAGAGATGATTATATGATTATCTAGTGGTATATATGTACAAGAGTTGCAGAAAATGAAAAATGATTGTAAGGGAAGTAATTTCTCATGATAAATATTTTGGGTGAGTTTATTTTATAAAATGTATTTTTGTTATAAAATATAAAAAGATATAGTGAGACTAAAAATATCATAAAAAAATTATATTTCAAAGTGAGGCTAAAATATAAAAAAAAAATTATATTTCACAATCTAAATCGAATTTCAAAAAAGTAATTCGGAGTCTCTGTTGCTCTCGTCGTCCTCTTTCAGAAAAAAATAAAAAAAATTTCATTATGTCTTTTATGATACGATGACGTCATTGTGTCTTTCATAACAATGATGTCATTGTGTCTTTCATAAATGATACAATAAAAAACATTAATTTTTTTTATTTTATTTTATTTCTTAGTGAGGACGGCTAGGGGAACAAAAACTCAAAATTACTTTTATGAAATTCGTTTTTGATCGTAAGATATAATTTTTTTGTGATTTTTTTTACTTATGTGTCTCTCATACTTTGTAACAAAAACACATTTTGTATTTAAACCTTTTTCAAACATTTTATATTTTTAACTTATAGGGAATAGCATTTTAAATAGGTTGAAAGTTGATAGTGTTTTCGGGATTGAACCGAATTTTAATTTTCTTTTTTTTTTTTTTTATAATTGTATTCTTTGAATGATCCTTAATTTATGGTATATATTCTAGTTAGTTAAGTGTTTATATTGTGTTAGAAATGTAAATTTACTTTAAAACATATAATATTTAAGATTATTATAGTTCATGTTCAAAATAGGATATCTATAATTGACATTAATATTTTTTTATATATTATATGACGTCGTTTGGTTCTTAAATCTGCTCTGACTGATTCAACCGGTCTGATTAATGAACCGCTAAGGCAAGCAATTCGTCTTTTGGTTTGGTTTTAAAACTTTGGTTGAAATGGTGTAGGAGAGTGTGGAAATATCGAATACGTGAATAACTTAGGGACATGATACGTGTTTTGTTAATGAAAATGCAGGGAAAAACTGACGAATTGGCCATGAGTTGTTCACTTTGACTGAAGATTGGCGCGTTCAATACATGTTTCAAGGAATTTGACATGTTTATTGCGTAAGTTGAAAAACCAATGTTTATGTTTAAAAATTCGACGTTTTATATGCTCATTTTAGGATTTTCCTAAAGAAGTGGAGCTCAAGCTATGACTATAGCGTCTAGCTATAAGGCGGAGACAACCCAACCACGTTTTCAATTATGTGTAAAATGGAATTCTTTTTTGTATTTTATTAGTCTAATAAGGAATAGGTTTTGATTTTAGAATAAATACAAATTTAACTAGTATAGAACGTCTAACAAATAAAATGACACGTTATTAAAATCATACGTGACACGACTTTAATGTTTAGAGTTGCATGGTTTTCCTACTCTCTTCATTCATACGATTTTGATTCTTTTAAAAAAACTATACAATTCGAGTGTCCAAAGTATTGATGCGATTTAACTTTGATACGTATCATATTGTCCTGTAAACACACCATATTTAAGTTGATGTGTTTTGTTAACTAACTAACTTGATACAAGTTTGGTGACAGAAATTTTTGGTCATTATCTGACTGGTGGCTTTTAAATTCCAGTGATTTTAGATGGACAGAACTTTAAGTAATCTAAGTAAAACATATGAAAATTTTATTTACTATTAGATGAAGTTTATACTTTGAACGTACTACAAATGATCAAGATATGTCTTAATATTATAAAAGTTTTCAATTAAATGTTATATTTTTATATTGTCTAATAATTTATTATACTGTATATTAGACTTGATTTCTTCTTCTTTTTATTTTTATTTTTTGACGAAGAAGTACTTATAGTTTTCTCTATGATGTATATGATTTATGAGTTGTATCATTGGATTCACTTAGGTGTCATTAGGACTCTTTGAAACAAGATCCACAAGACATGGTTACAACTACTGCTTTT
>JACCIY010001154.1:0-40139 GCA_025506505.1 Flaveria sonorensis
CCTTTATCAACTCCCACGTTCAATTCCCTGGTGTGACACATGCAATAAGTTCCTTAACCTCGTGAATGCTTCATGAATTGTTCCCCTGCTGTTTTTGGAACGATGCGAATAGCCTCCTCTCTGCGTCACTGGTCTTACCATAGAGTAATATTCATCTAAAAATATTGTTGCATTTCTTGCCATGTGTGAATACTATTGTCAGGCAAGGTAAGGAACCATTGCTTAGCTCTGTCTTTCAAAGTGAATTGGAACAATCGCAACCTCACTTCATCTTGTGTGAAGTGATTCCCACCAATAGTGCTACATATTGCATCAAATTCAGCAAGATGCACAAGGTTCTTCTGTTGCAGTACCTCTAAATGCAGGAGAATAGTGAGATAATGAGGACGTACATCAAAAGCTCTTCCTCTACGATTTGGAGGGGCGATGGGATTTGGATTTTCAGAAATAGCCGGTCTAAAGGCTATCCACACCTTGTACTTGAGCTCTTTGAAGTCTTCTTGGCTGATTGACATTATTATTAAACCTACCCCTTTGTTGGTTGATAGGTGGTGCATCCCACCCATGTTGGTCATTCCTCCAATTGTTATTTCCGTTTTGTCCATCACCTCCACCAAATTTCCATTCCAAGCATCATAATTTGCACCGTTATAGGGTTCTTCATTGTTATCCCATTCATCTTCATAATTCTCATCACCCGTGTGAACACTATGCATGCTTACATGATCAAAGTCGTCTCCTTGATTGAGGTTATTTTGATTCATATTATTGTTGGGAGGTGGTTGGTTTAGGTTGTTGTTGTGGTTGTTATTTGGTGGTGGGGGTGGATTGGGTTTTGGTGTTGGTTATTGGGAGGAGGGTTTGGATTTTGAGGTGGTTGGTTGTTTGGATTATCCATGTGAGTTGAATCAGACAAACTATCAGCTGCTTGTTCGATAGCTTGTGAAATTGATGTACTTGGTAACCCTGATCGATGCAAAACACGATTATACCTTGCTGATCTTTCTATCTCTGGATCAAACACTAGCGGTGATTTCCTCCCGAATATCGAGTATGCATACAATCTGTCACCTGCACACTTAAACTACCAAGCGTAACACGAAAATAAAAACAATTAAAATAAAACAAGTAACAAAAAAGATTTTTTTTTTTTTAAACAAATAAAATACAAAACACCAAGCGCACCGATTCCCCGGCAACGGCGCCAAATTTGATCGATGTCGAAGTATCAATCAAATAAGATGTTAAAATGTGTGTTCCTATTCACCTTAAACTAGTTAGGGTAAGTAGGGTTGTCAATCCTCGTGGAATTAGTGGTCGGTGTATTGTACTTTAATTTATGAAATACTAATTAATTAAATTAACAAATTACTTAACTATTGCCTCTTGGCTGTGAAAATTGGATTTTTGGAATAATTAATAAATAAACTAAGAAAACAACTTGGAAAGAATCAAACTTGATTAAGAAAAACGATTATAAGAGAAAGTAATCCACTTCGGTTCTAGGTTTGGTTTTTCAGCAATTGTTTAGTTTAACTTTAAGGAAAATCCTTAATAGGGATTCTGTACGTGCTATGATTAAGTTATATCGATAACCAGGACTTAATGGGTCTTGATACACAATACCAATTCAATTAGAAACCAAAACTTGCAATCATATAATTTCCGGAAGATTAAATGATATTCAACTAGAAGTTTACCAACATCGTTGTTTAAATAATCAAAACACAAGTTAAACTCATAAAAGAACTTAACGGGTTCTAAAGTTTAATCCCAACAAGTTAAACAAAAACAAAAACCTAATCACACAAAACCTAATACCCGAAGTCGATCACGAGAGGATTAGCCGCTCATCGTTCTTGAATGATCTTCAAAACCGTTGTTGATTTGCATTCCGATGATTGAATCTTGTTTTGTGGGTTGGAATGGTGAAAAATCGATCCCAGAACTTCCAAAATACTTCTTCTTTCGTCTTAGGTCGAATGAGAATCAAGTGGTCGCTGAAAAATAATAAAAACGCGATTTTATAGGTTTTCAAAAATTGTCCTGGCGTAGCCTACGCCAGCCAGCGTAGCCTACGCTGGGACCCTTTCTGCTGATTTTTTTCTTGAGCTGGCGTAGCCTACGGTGGCTACAGTAGGCTACGGTGGAAGCCTTTCTGCTGCACTTTGAAACTTTGTTTCTTGACCCTTCCAATGCCTTGTTTCACCATGTAAGCTTCCAACTTTATTATTTTACCTACAAAATCACTTCCAACTCATAGTTAACTTATTCAACTTAATCACATGCATATAAATGAATAATTAAACGTAATATTTAACGTTTAAACACTTAAAATCTCATTCCAACGCACACACATCATATATCATGTCTTAAAAATTCCATTTAACCATATATTAATTCAACTTCTACAGTATTATTACTCTGTTTCTATATTGCTTCATAAAATAAACTCATTTAATTTAGTGGATTTTTATTTTATGAAATTTTTGATTCACCAAAATTGGTTTTCAACTGTATAATTAATTGATCTAATTATAATATGTTTATCAAATTATCAAAGTATCAAATATTTAAGGACTATATAGTATGTAATATTACTCTGATACGTGTATTAAAAGAAGTTTTTTTTATTTTTAGTAAATGAGCAAATTTTTTTGTTTAATCGTAAGCTTTAGTAACCCTACACGGGTTAAATAAATAAAATCTATAGAATTTAATAAAAATAGTTTTTTTTACCACTTTTCATTCTCTTAAATATTTTTTTGACACTTGTCATTTTTTTAAACATTCTCATTTTATTTTTTCTAAAAAAGATATTATAGTAATTTAAACTAGGGGTGCTAAACGGGTCGTGTTTTTGGGTTGTCGAGTCCAACCCGACCCGAAACCGAAAATTTTACCCGAACCCGAACACGACCCGAACCTGAAAATTGTGCCATAAGTGTCAACCTGAACACGACACGAAAATTTACGGGTTGACACGAACACGACCTGATTGAACCAAATGCTTTATTTATTATATTTTTTTTCACATATAATACTTTAAAATTATTATTTTACAATAGAAAATACTAATTAATATAAAACAATTATATTTTAGTGATGAAATCTTATGCTATTTCTATTTTAAATTCTAAATTTTAAAATAAAACACATAATAAACTTAATTTGTGACACAAAATATATAAATAAAATAAATAAATAAAAAATGGGTCGAACAAGTCAACCCGCCAACCTGTTGCGTTGAACTCGAACCCGACCTGTTTAGATAAGCGGGTTCACATATTCGACCCGAACCCGACCCGAACCCGTTTATAGTAAACCCAACCAACAAATTTCGTGTTAAGTTTTTGTCGTGCTTTCAGGTCGTGTTAGAAATTCACACCCCTAATTTAAACATTCAAACTAATTTCTCTTTCCTAATAAAAATCAATTTATTAATTGATACATTTCTCTCTTTTATCTAGATTTTTTTTAAATCAATTTATGTTTTTAAAAATAAATTTTATTAAAGAAATAAAAATCACATCTTTTTATTAAATATAAATAATAAAAAAAAACAAAAATTTTATATAATATAAAATTTACTAAAACACTAAACCTTTTTTAAACAAAATTTTTAATCCATCATTTTTTAAAAAATTATAAAAAGTATGAAATTTTCTAAAAGTAGTTTTATTAAATCTTAAAACGAATGTTTAAAAATGAACTATTTAGATAAGTGAGTTAAAAAAATAGTATAATTGTTTTATTTTTGAACTATTACGTATAATATAATTTTAATCATATATTCTATTAAAAATATCATATTTTAACTTTTCGTGTTTATTATTAACTATAATCCGTTTAATAAATGATTTTCTAACCTATCTATTTATCTATATATCTATCTATGTATAACAAGAAAATTTGAAATAAGACTTGATACAATAAAAGTTTAAGAAAAATATGTTATTGTTTATTTACTTAAAATAGTTATTCATATGCAATTATAATCATATTTTATCTTCAAACATGATTTTATAATTCATAAATTTTTTATTATTAATTATTTAGTATTTTATTTATTCAATCCGTATAATACACGGATACTAACCTAGTTTATATATAGTGAAAATATTAAACTTAACACACTTTATAATGTATATATGTATTAAGTTTAATATTTTTTTCTCTAGTATGTTATCCGGAAAGATATGGCTTCATTGGGTAATACTACATGACAAATGAATTCATTGCTATTATTTCTCCCTCCTTTTACTTGTTGTACGGACAAGTTTCCTCATGGCTAGTCAGATTCTTTTTCTTGGAGTACATGCTGTCTATAATTAGGGATGGAGAGGTGTTGGGGCAATGATGGACCAGCTTGTTTTTGACTTTTCTAACATCACATGTAGTGTTTAATTAAATCGACTTCAAAATAAAAACCACATAGAAGCCACCCATAAAGAATATAATAACTGAAAATTCATTTTCGAAAACTCTACATAAATAATCATGACAAAAAATGATCGATGGAACATTTGGCAAAGATAACATGCTTTTATCCATTATTCAGAAGGAAAGGAGCCGAGTAGACGATAACGGTTTTGGGACGTGTCAAGCTTTCGTAGACGGAAATACGTATGAGATTAGTTTTTAATTTTTTTGGTGGGTAATTCTGTATGAAGATGTTATTAAATAATAACGATTTCACAACCTTACCATACCAAAATCTTTTAATATAAAATTATACAAGTGTTTTTAGTGTAATTAAAGCTTTGGTACTGATTAACAACTTGATAATGCTAGTATGTATGTGATGTTAATGTTAGATTAAGTTAGAACACTGACTTTTAATATAAAAGGTCGACTTTTAGTATTATATATGTATTTATTTCTGTTGTGTAGGACAATGGCTAGAGGTTAATTAAGGAAAAATAAGATAAGGAAATTATATAAGAAGGTGTGTGGGGGATTCATGGATGGAGAAAGCTAGCTGGCAAGAGTCGGTGGAAAATTGGGAGTTGGTGCAAATATGCTATTATTTCCACCGTCACAACAATTAACAATTTATCTTTTAAATTTCAAGTTGAATAAAGTATTCTTGAATGGTTAAATCTCAACTTTAATCTTAGTATAACTATTCGGTTCATTTATAACAACTAACTTACACATACTTAAAATAATTTTAAAATTTGATGATAGAAATTAAACCTTCGTCCTTTTAGAAAGAGACACCAGAAGCGTTTAGTTAGTATGTTTTATTAATACCACTAACTATTTGGTTGAGTGGTAGCCTCATGACTTCCTCTAAGGGAGGTTGCGAGTTGGAATCCTACTAGCAACAAAATGTTGTTGGTAGGCCAGCTTTTACCGCAGTGGACCTTCGGGTGGCGGGTTTTCCCTGGAATTGGTGGTTGGTGGGCTTGGCTACCCAGCGCTGTCTGTGATCGCGGGCGTATGGGGTGTCTTTTCGCCATTGGGGTACCCCGGGTAGCCGGGCTTTAATTAGTTGGTCGTTCAAAAAAAAAGTATGTTTTATTTATTATAAATAAATGTAAACTAAAAACAGAATGAATACATAGAGTAATTAGTATTTTAAAGCCAATTAGGTTTAAATTGTTTACTTGATGGATGCATTATTTTTATTTTCAGAAATGCACTTGATGGATGCATATGATGAAATTTTAAATTAGCAAATCTATCATGCATAGTGTTATTATAGCATATATAGTATTAATGTAGTATTAAAATTCAATTCACAAACAAGGTCTTATAAGCCCAAGGTCAAATTACATACGTTGTAGATAAAAGGATTTCAATTCTAAATTAAAAGGGAAAAAGTAGCTATACTGTTTAGTTTGGGTCATGTAACACCACTTCTCAACCGTTTTTACTTTTATACTTTTATACTTACTAAATACGGCACTAAAATCTGCTATTTAGTTAAGATTTCGTTACAAATTAATACACGCAAGGTTTAATGTCGGATATTCTTAGTTAATTATTAAGTTTGAACTTGTTGATATAAGAGCATTCACAGCTCGTTTTCTATTTTTACGTAAGTGGATGCCTTATATTATATGAGATGATTGTAAATGAAGAAGATGAAAATTTTATGGAGGTTGTATTTGAGGAAACACGGTACAATCCCTATAAATTTTTTAATATTTTGAAAGTGATGTGAGTGGATAAGAAAGAAAATATAATGATAAATGTATAAAATAATATTATTTAATTGAGAAGATGAGAGAAAAAATAATGATTTTTAATGTAATTATAAGGATATAAATGGATGATGGATTGTGAATGCTTTAAAAGAACCTTTTGGATTTAATATAAATAATTTAGGTTTAAGAGTAAGCATAGTTTCAGTCAACATATATAATCGTTAGAATATATATTGGAATCCCAAATTTTCATCATTTAAAACGAAAACCATAAAGGTATTAGAATATAATTGGGATGTTACTCGTCACATGTATCTTGAAACATTAAAGGGATATTTGTTAGTGTCTATACATTAAGGTGTTAAAAAGACCCGAGCTCGCTTAATTTGTGGTCATCGAGTTCTTTTCTCTAAGTGTACATTGTTCACGCAAACAAGCTGAAAAATAATAATAATAATAAGTGTTGGCTATAAACTATAAGACATGATATATTCTATAGGCAAAATTAGTAAATAGTTGGAGGTGCTTTCACCCTTCTTAGAGTGTTAGCTATAAATGGTATCATGGCGTTATTTTATCATATTAATGCAACACGTAATAGTATCATATTCATGTTATTTTTATGATAACGCAACTTATGATCTATCTTATCATCTTACATGTTTTGGTCTCATTTCACTAAAATGTAATTTTTATTTTATTTTATTTTTGTAGTACCATAATATCGTTTTTTACATGCGGGGATAATCCACTAGTTATCCAAAAACCAAGTGGGTGAATAACTACTGCCACTTAAGTGGAGGAACACAAAGGTAATCCACCATCATCATTGCATTAATGATGTAACTCTTGAGCTCAAATTCTAGATCATCCTTACAACTCTACTACTACGTACATGTGTATTACTTTAACCGATCAACACATCCACCCATGACCCATAGTACGTGTATATTACACTCTCCTAGAAACCATATCACACGTTCTAGCGCATCTATATAGAATTTTCAAGAATATTATGTGTCACATTATCTTGGTTCATCGTTCAAACAATTCTATTTCGTATTTATTTTAATCATGAGGCACACAAAGCATGCATCATGTTATGTATTTTCTATGTCAAAATCATGGTGAGGCACAAAAATATGCATCATGTTATCAAAATCATGGAGAGGCACCAAAATCATGTGTCACCTTATATTTAGCTTCATCTCGCCTCTATCTTTAGACTCGAGTTTGAACATTGATTATGCTTTCGTTGGAACACACCTAGAAAGATCATGATTTTGCTTAGTTTATTCAAGCAAGATCAACAAAAGCTCCTTTAGTGGTAATTGACTTATAAAAATGAATACGTTAATGTATAAAGTAAAAAAATGTGTACTAAGTGTACAAGTGGACTGATCGAGTTATCGGGTTTGGATATAAAAAACAAGTTGATTTTAAAGGCTTAATAACTATTACAAGTACGAGTAAGTAAGAGTTGTTTTCACAGAAAATTGATGGAAAATATCAAGCTTGGATGTATTAGAACTAAAACACAGACAATAATACTAAAAAGCAAATATCTTTTCGGCTTTTTTTCTTTTTGTTTTTTTTTTTTTGTTTCTTTTTTTTTGTTTAAGAGGAAAAGTAAATTGAATACAAATAATTAAGAAAGCAACAAACTTAATTAACACTTTTAAAAACTATGACAAAAAAGCAATCACTTGCAAGTTCAAGTTTAAGGAACCATAATAGGTTTAATAAAAATTAACAGGTAATCATATTGACATGATATTATAGAATTAACTGGTAATCACATAGATATGATTTTATGAAATAGACTGATTAATTGGTAATCTAAAACAAACTTTTAAGACACGCTTGTTCATAAATTACCAATTCCTAGATATCAAATACTCACACGCAAGTCAAACTGCTTAGGATGCAAGAAAAGCGAATTCGAAAGATAATATGCAAATACTTAAACATAAACAAATTGTTTAACTTCAATCAAATACACAATTGAATTTTTATGTCAAAAGAAAACAAACCGAGCAATTAATCTAAACTATAACATATTGTTTCACTTATAAGAACTATCAACTCGAAAGTGATCTGGAACAAGTTAGCCACTCATCGGCATGATTCAATCTTTAAAGGTTGAATTGATGTTGTTGGAGCTTGTCCAGGGTGAACTCGTGATGAAAAGCACACTCAAAATCGTCTTGGAATCGTCCAAAAATCGCAAGTGAGAATGTTAGGTCCGAAACCCTAGAGTTATCTCTAAATAATGTTTGAAATTCAAAAAATTTCGAGGTTGTTTGTCAGGCAGAGCATAGTGCGCTGGGGATAGAGCCCTATCCGCTGGTGCCTCAACTTTTTCTACAGTGCGTTGGTCTATGTGCTGACGTCAAAGTACAATGCACTGGCTGGTAGTGGAGCACTATGTGCTGGAACTTCTTTTATGACCTTTTTACTCGCAATCGCTTCATCTTCACTTCCATAAACGTCCTTGCTTCCATTAATCTTTCAAGTACACTTTAAGACATTGAAATTATGATTTTTTAACTCTAACACCTGTAACGCAAACACATCTCAAAATAACCTCATTGCATATTCATTAACACACTAAATTTTTTTTAAATATATTTAATACCAAACAAATAACATCCGATCATAAACCACGACGCCAACACATGTATATTAGGTAAGATTATATATGTCTCCTAAATTACTAAGCGGCTTTGAAGTGCAACTTTGTCGTTTGGATGCATAATTATGACTGTCTAGTCCTTTCATGCATAACCAATTACATGGATCCTTGTAATGTTAACGGTACTATTGTAATTGATTTTAACATAGTACTATAACAAGTTTCTTAGCCATATTTTTTAATATACTCAAATTAAGATAAAAAAAGTTATTGATTAATTTTATAGTATAACTTTTAAAAAATAATAAAATAAGATAAATATTATTTAAGTTAAAAAATAAACTACATTTAAGATAGATTGCTTTTAATCCTATATATTACTTATTTGTAGCTTTCTATTATTTATAGTCTTCTCAATGCTTTAATCCTTTTAACGCTTAGTATGAAAGTATTTGATCTTTATTGTATATTTGTGGGTGTATTTAACTAGCTGCTGATCATGAATTCATGGCACTAAGACATGTTTTCTTTGACCAATTTTTCCAGTTTAACTAGAATCAAACTAAAACCATCTGATTTTTCGTGTCTAGAACGGGTCACACTCAACATATTTGACTAATAAACTCCTTATAAATATAATTTTCTTTGAAAATTGATAGAAATTTGTACCTTATAAGTTTACCATAATGCTGCATGCATAGACCTAGTCCATTGAGATGTTCTATATGGATCAAGGACCGTTGAAAAATTTATTTTATTTGAGTGAAAGAAGATAAGATATTCTTTTATTTGAATATTATTTTTATATATTTTACCAAATAATAAATTTTCATTTGTAACTAGTACTCTTATAACCTTATTTTTTTACTTGTTTCAACTGAAATCCATAACACTAAGATTAAAGAAACTAAGGGATTTAAAACAGTCACTTGAATTGATAGCACAATAAATAAAAGTTAAAAACGCTTTATAAACAACAAGTACAGGTTCAAACCTCGTCATGTGTAGTTTAGAGGTCCCAAAATAGAACATTTTACTTTCTTTATCTAGTTTATTCACTTTCTTTTACTATTGTTGCATTTTAAATAGACTCTATGCATATTCATAACACATTTTGTAGTTTAGATAGTAACAAGAGATGCAGTTGGCTTTTTAATACAGTGACACGGGGTAATGGTTTGAGCTTGCGATATTTAAGTTCTCAAGTTTAAAGATGCTAACTTAAGGGTTTTCTTCACAATAGTAAGTTTCCTTCTAGGTGGTGTTCCTTTATGAATCAAACATGAAGTGTTAAAATCAGTAAATACGATTGAAATCCCATCTCAGGAATACTCACTTGAGTATTGAGATACTTTCAAATGCCGTTAAAAAAGATAGTAACAAGAGATGGGTAGGAAGGTTCCAAATTCTTGGATTCCTAGCACTTGTAGCAAAAGTTGATTCGTCCAGGTTGGGTAAGAAATGGTCCTTGTTGAATGCAAATAATGGAATTATGGGAAACCACCTATACTGTTCTTCTTTCAATTTCCACAGTAAAAGACACAACAAGATATAGCTATAATGGGGCCATGTACGAATTTTCTTTTCATGGAAAAGTCTTCTCTAAAGAATTATTTACACAAATAGTATACCAAGTTATAATTTGAAATTGTGGGGGAAGATTGAGTATAATGAAATGTGTAAGTTATAGGTTAAGTAATTTCATAGATGATTTTTCAAAATCATCTTATCACTTTTAGATTAGAGTACTTCATAGGTCACTCTAAATTATAATTGGATAATTTTGAAAAATCAAGAACAAATATGTATATAAGTCTATGCTATAAAACTATGTACCGAAAAATTGAACAATTATTGCGTTTTATAGTGATGAACTATCATAATGTTTTTTTAATGACACAAAGCTAAGTTTCATCTGATGATTAGCTTTTTTCACTTAATTTGCTACTAACGATTGGTCTTTAGTATAAACATTGTCTCTTACTAATTATAGTTTAGTTATTGTTGATTGCTTTATTAGTAGTATTAACAAGTTAGTTACTAGTGAGCAATCTGTTACTATTGATCAAGTTATTATTGATCAGTTAGTTAGTACTAATGGTATAGTTTCTATCAATTAGGTAGATCATCAGCCATGAGGACTCTACCCTCGAATACCACAAGAGGGTGCTACCTCCTTGATCCCCATTGTTCACCAAATCTAAAAATAGGATTAGTCTGAAACGAACGTGCATTTCACACCTCGTAAATCCAAGTGTCTACACTTTTCATTTTATATGAGCCTTAGCCAAAGTAGTTGCCCTATCACAACAAATAGAAATAGGTTATATCGGTTTTAACCATGACGAAATCTTGTATATCAAGTTTTTTAGCCACTCAAGCTCTTTACCATCTACAACTAATGCCACAGACTTAGTTCTATAATGGAATTAGCTACCGCAAATTTGATTCTTTGATGCTCAAGAGGGGAAAACTGCCCCAGTGATAAATAAACAAGTACTTGTTGAAGTTGATCTTCTATATTAGTAATCCAACTTGTATCCAAATAACCTTCTATAACATGCATAAAGAAATCAAGTATATGTTAAATTATAACAGTCAGTTCTTTAAAAGTACTTGAATACTTTACTAGAATTGCTTGTAAATCTACTAGTCCTCTTCTTCCAAATCACTAGATTGAGAAGAACCACTATAGCAATTCACCATCAAATAATGAATATACGAGCAACCTTCTATAGGTAGTTAAACCACTATAGCCAAAATTTTAGGTATGGCACGTCATTTACATAAAATTTAATGTATCATACATGTATAAGTTATTATATTAATAAACAACTTTAAATTTCAAACAATTTTTTTAAATCTTTTTAAGAGTATCCATGCCCTCCATTAAATGGCCCATTACCTCCCCATCCTAGTGGGAGCTGTATATTTGCAATTTTGTCACACTTTCTGACATGTATGTAACCCTGTATATCATACATACACCAAAAATATGTATGTGAGCCCCACTTTCTTGTCATGGCATATTTGGGAGGTAAATATTGCATACAAATTGAAGAGCATCTTCTTTTACCTTTCCCTTTTCTTTAATTCTCTATGCAATTTAATTAAGTCGAATAGAGTCTCTCCTCACATCCCTACTCCACAAAGAGAAGCTGTTTATGAGAAATAAGAATCAGTAGTAAAAACACACAAAAAGAAAACTTAATATAAGCTTGATACATTTTGATGGTACTTTATTATTAGGAAATTGAATTCATGTAAGGCCGGGTGTTATTCCCACCCCGCAAGCTTGCGGGGCACTTGTTGGCACCACGTCGTAGAGCAGGAACGCCACACCGTTATAGGTAGCACCATAGCCAGGGGGAAGATAAAATATGGAACTTACGTATGCTTATATGTATAAGAATATTGAAAGAAAAGGTCTGACAAATGAAAGATAAGTATAAACTAGGTTAAAATAAAATGAATGAGGGTGATGATATGATTCTAAGCTCACTACAACAATTTAACTCTGTCCGGACGACGTCTATAGCGACGACATATGTCGCTGGTATAGATTGGTCTATAGCGACGACATGTCGTCGCTATATAGTAATAGGGATTTTTGACTGGTCAAACTCTATACCGGCGACTTGTCGTCGGTATAGAGTTGGTGGGCTGCTAAATAATACGCGGGATTTATGAAAATACATATGCCGACGACATGTCGTCGCGACAGGTGAGTTATTTAATTTTTTATTTTTTTTCTATCTCGACTTACAGATTTAAAAAAAAAAAATTAAAATCCACTTTTCCCGACGACATGTCGTCGGGATAGATAAAAAATATAAAAAAATAATTTCTCTGTGCCGACGACATGTCGTCGGGACAGGATTTTTTTAATTTTTTTAATTTTGACTCTATAGGGTCGATTTTTTTACTCTATAGGGACGACATGTCGTCGCTATAGAGTGCAGACCCCTTAAATCGCATTTCAGACCTTCTGCCCCTTTTTTCATCCAAAAAAACCCAATTTTTCTCCCGATTTTCATCTCAGTTTATATGCGTATTTGGTATCAAATTGAAGTGTTTGAAGGTAATAATGATGTTATTTTACTATAATGAAGTTATATAATCTTGTTTTTATAAGTTTTATCTTAATTTATGTTTTAGGTGAGATTAAAGTTTAAAGCTTGAAATTAAAGGATTTGAAGATTTGAAGGTATGAAATTCGTTTAAAGCTTATGATTTAAGTGTTGTTTAGTGAATATGTTTGTGATTAGGTTTGTATGATTGTAAAAGTGTATATATATGTTAGTGTATGTAAGTTTGATGGTAGATTAGGTTATGCACACCAAGTGTTTGATGAAATGCCACTATATATATTTTCATGGTTTTAAGTTTGTATGTATTTTTATATGTGTTAATTTATATGTATATGGTTTGATGTATTTAGTTGTTTATGTATATGTTTATATGTATGTAATTATGTAAATTTTGTATGTGAATGTTTGTATGTATTTATGTTTATATGTTTGTTCATTAGTATATTATATGTTTGTTTTTTGTAATTGTGTATGTAAGTATGTTGTATACTTGTATGTTTTTTGTATACTTGTAAGTGTGTATGTAAGTATGTTGTATATTTGTATGTAAGTATGTTTGTATTTTTGTAATTGTGTATGTAGGTATGTTGTATATTTGTATGTTTGTATACTTGTATACTTGTAAGTGATTATGTGTTGTGATTATGCTTGTATGTATGTATATGTAAGTGTATATGACTTTAATGTTGTACATCTTTGTGTATATGTTAATTGATAAAGTTGTATTTCCATGTTTTATAACACCATAGATATGACAATTGATAAGAGTTGGAAGTATGTTTATTAATTTTGTTTAGGTTTATTGTTTATGTTTATTATTATATATTTACAACATAATTATTTTTGTATGTGTTTATTGTTAATGTTTATTATCTTTACATAGGTATATTGTTGATGTTTATTGTCTATTTTTGTTGAAGCATGTCAACATATATTGCTCGAGGACATGGTGGGGATGGTGGGGATCTACCTCCGCATGGGGATCCAAATAGGATCACAACAGGTTGCGAGTCTTGTAAGTTATTTGTTAAAGTTAAAAAATACATATTTATGTTGAACATAATCTATGTTTCCTAACTTATCAATTGCATATATTAATGTAGCACAACCCGCGAGAAAAAGAAGATCAAAAGGAAAAAACATTAAATTATTTAAAAAATTTGAGCAAAACAAAGGCCAACCACTACCGATCAAAGTTGAAAGCAAGGGGGGCCAATATAAGTTTGTTGGAGAAAACAGCTCGGATTTTATAAGGTTAATCTCTAATGAGATTAGTAAGGTTGTTCCTTTCCATTATCCCAGTTGGCAAGCTGTTCTTGATGAATTTAAGAGAGCCATATATCCCACACTTTTTGTAAGTATACAATGTTGTGTTTTTATCGTATTTTAATTATATAAGTATTACATGTTTTCTAATTACATGTTTTGCAGGAATATTTTGAGCTTGCTAGATGGAGGGAATCCGAACAGTGGGAAGGCGTAAGGCTCGGAATCAATCCCGAGTGTC
This sequence comes from Flaveria sonorensis, assembly GCA_025506505.1. Taxonomy (NCBI): domain Eukaryota; kingdom Viridiplantae; phylum Streptophyta; class Magnoliopsida; order Asterales; family Asteraceae; genus Flaveria; species Flaveria sonorensis. Next base: position 14,389 of record JACCIY010001154.1, read on the forward strand.
AAAGAGCCTATAAAGATCGAAAGCAAGATCTAAAATCTCATTTTGATGATGTGGGTGGTTATGATGACGTGGAAATAGCGTTAACTTGTCCTCCTGAGGGAACTGACCCGCAAGCATGGGCTCGGGTGATTAATGAGTTGTTCTTAGATCCTGCTTATAGGAGTCGATCTGAGGCAAACAAATTAAACAGAGGTAAACAACGCTATCCGAGTTTCCATAGGAGCCAATCATATGCACAGAAGAGACATATGGAGGTAAAAGTATAATTGTTATTATAAAAATAAGTATTAACTATCGGAAGATGCACTTCTTAGAATTTTTATTATTCACGGGGAGTGGACCGATTGATCTCTTTCAGAAGATGCATTTCAGAGAAGGCACGGGATGGGTGAATGCAACTGCAGAATCGAACTGGGTAAGTTTAAGTGTGTTTGGGTCAAAATGACCCATTTGAACTAACTTTTGTGTGATTCTAGTATGTTTAAGTGTGTTTGGGTTAGAATGACCCGTTTGAACTAGCTTTTGATTGATTATAGTATGCTTAAATGTGTTTGGGTGAAAATGACCCATTTGAACTAACTCTTGTGTGATTCTAGTATGTTTAAGTGTGTTTGGGTCAAAATAACCTGTTTGAACAAACTTTTGATTGATTCTAGTATGTTTAAATGTGTTTGGGTGAAAATGACCCGTTTGAACTAACTCTTGTGTGATTCTAGTATGTTTAAGTGTGTGTGCGTCAAAATGACTCATTTGAACTAACTTTTGATTGATTCTAATATGTTTAAGTGTGTTTGGGTCAAAATGACCCATTTGAACTAACTTTTGTGTGATTCTAGTATGTTTAAGTGTGTTTGGGTCAAAATGACCCATTTGAACTAGCTTTTGATTGATTCTAGTATGTTTAAATGTCTTTGGGTGAAAATGACCCATTTGAACTAACTCTTGTGTGATTCTAGTATGTTTAAGTGTGTGTGAGCCAAAATGACTCATTTGAACTAACTTTTGATTAATTCTAATATGTTTAAGTGTGTTTGGGTCAAATGACCCATTTGAACTAACTTTTTTGTGATTCTAGAATGTTTAAGTGTGTTTGGGTCAAAATAACCCGTTTGAACTAGCTTTTGATTGATTCTAGTATGCTTAAATGTGTTTGGGTGAAAATGACACATTTGAACTAACTCTTGTGTGATTCTAGTATGTTTAAGTGTGTGCGCGCCAAAATGACTCATTTGAACTAACTTTTGATTGATTCTAATATGTTTAAGTGTGTTTGGGTCAAAATGACCCATTTGAACTAACTTTTGTGTGATTCTAGTATGTTTAAGTGTGTTTGGGTCAAAATGACTGTGACATCCGGTAATTTTCCGTTACCAAACTCCGTTTGTTCCGTTAAGTCTTGCATACACGTGTCGGGAGCACACACTAGTTGTCGTTGAACGTTGGTGACTTAACAATAATCAGTAATGTTAAATTGATGATAATTAAGTTAACAATGTGATTATTAAGTTATGCTTATGTGATTTAAATGTTAACTGTAATTTTATCGCGTAACGTGAAAACGTGCATATTTATTTCGTGTGTTTTGTGATAAATGGGAATTATGCATCATTGTTATTAGTGATTAATAATAATTGTGTTTAGTAGTTAAAAACTATTTAAAAACTATTCAAAAAGCCTAATCTTTATAAAATACAAATTATAAGGGTTAAAAGGGTAAATATGATTAATTAAGTTACAAAATCAAAAACAAACCCTAATCCCCTAACCCATTCGGCCGCGTCTTGCATCCCCTCACCCTCACCATCGCGAATTCAGCCAAGAACAAGCATTCACATTCGAATTTGGATCGATTTCAAGGCATACAACAAGTTAGAACCTTCAATTGCAAACTATTACACATCTAAAGGTTAGATTTTTGTATGATTTGATGATTGTTCATGATTGGCCGAAAGTTCCATGCGAATTCTGCAATTGATGGTCGATTGATGCTTGTTTGTTGTTGTTAATGTGTTTGTTGGGTAGATTATATGTTAATTAACGTCAAGTATGCAATAAAAGTTGGATTTTTACAAGTTTTTATGGAAATTACATTAGGGCCGAAACCCTAATTCGAAACTTGCAATTGGGGATCGATTTGTTGATGTTGGTTAGTGTTATTATGTTAGTTGGATTGTATATATGCTAGTTAACGTCGATTATGCAAGAAAGCTATGATTTTGATACATTGTTCATAGGTTACTAATAATAGTAACTTTATTTTGCATGAATTGATGATTGGTTGATGTATGAATGTTATGGATGTGTTTGTAATGATGTTTAGATGCTAGATGGTTGATATGAATGTTAGGAATTCAAGAATGCATGTTGTAGTTCATACCTTACTAAAGATAGTAACTTTTGGGTATGAAAGTTGATGAATCATGATGATTAGGTGTTGTTGATCATGTTTAAATGTTGTCATGGACTTGAATTGGTATATAATTGATGAATTCATGAATGTAGTGTGAGTTTGATGAATTTGGGATGAACTTTCCCAAAAGGGAAACTTTAATTGTGCAAATCCTTGAATTGGATGATTTGAGCATGTTTGGGATATTAGGATCATGCTAGTGTGTTCATGGATGGTTTCCAAGGTGATGAAATGTGTTGTTTAGGTTATAGGGATGTTGATTTGGTTTGTTACCTGTTTTGGCCTGTTGTGATTCGCATGACTTGTATGATAATTGGTTATATGATGATCTAGGTAGTACATGTGGTTAATGATGTGCTATATGTAATCAAGTTGTATGTTGATCATGTATGACATACTGTTGTGTTAGTATTAACGAATTATCACCTATAATGTCACCAACGGGTCAAACGGGTCAACTGGGTCAAATGCGTCTTGTCTTTCTAAAAACCTTGAGTTCCTTGGTTTGTAGAGCGCTTAGGGTTTCATATTGATTCTGTGTACACGTACTTATGTACTCTTGTGTTCTAGGTGACCTTTGAAGGTTGTCTTTCCCTTTTTCTTTCAAGTTAAGCTCTAGGTTAATTCTTGCGCGCATCAGGTGAGTTCTTGCCCCACTTATTTTACATAATCTCTTTTGGGGGAGATAGCATACTGTTGATCACAAACGCTTTTATATATGAGTGTGTATAATATTGATATAGTGCTGTTTACCATGGAAAGTCCTCACACTTTCGGATTGTTAATATTGAATAGCGGGGAAATTTTGGGTAGTACTACTGGGTCTGACGAGCCCCACCTGTGCGACTCGAGGTCAAACGGGTGCAATTTTGTCCCAACACATATTCGTCACGACACGGTAAGTCGTGACGGGAGGCAACAAACGTAACACAGTCAGCTTCGATCGCGAAATCACTATGATTAATATTTTTATGTTAATAGACTAGCTATCTATTGCAATACACTACTTATGCTCTGGAAACTGTTGATTGGTTTATATTTTAACGCAAACTCTTGAACTCACCAACCATGTGTTGACTTGTTTAGTATGCTATTCTCAGGTTAAGGTTGCCAGTTGCCTAGGAGCACACACACCAGCATCGTTGAGTTGTCTACATTGTTTGTTTACACATTTGGGTTTATTTTTCCTATTAAACATTTGTGTTTGGGGCGCGTATGTTTTGCGCATTCTCTTTACATACTACTTGTTTTGGGTTTTCTAGTTTTAAAAACGCTTCCGCAGTATTTTAAACGTTAACTCTGGTTTTGTTTATTAATCATATAGAGTCGTTCTTGGTAACTAATGACTGAGATCCTGGTATGTCACGCGCCTCGCGGTAAAACCCCGCACGCGGATTTTGAGGGTGTGACAATGACCCGTTTGAACAAATATTCAATATGTTTAATGCAGGAAAGAATTCAAGAGGAGTATGTGAGATCCTCTAGCGAGACCGGTGGAGACTCATCTGCTGTTGATGAGATTCAATGCATTGAGCGTGCCTTAGGTCAAAGGCGAGGACATATACGAGGTGTTGGTCGCGTGGTGAGACATCCCACCCCTGATTTTTGTAGCTCGCAACCTCCTCCAACACAACATTTGCATGATGAAGTTGCAGAACTTAGACAACAGCAACAACAAAATCAAGAAACTATATAACAACAACAACAAATCCAACAACAACAACAATAACAAATACAAGAAATGCAATGATTACTTCAAGAGCAGATGGAAATGATGCGCTACTGGCAGCAGCAACGACCACCTGGTGGTCATTAGTGTTTGTATTTTTGTTAGATTTTGTTGAACTTTAAACTAATTGTATGAATTATCTGTTTGTTAAACTTATATTTGAAGTTGTATGAATTATTAGTTTATTAAATTTGCATTGGATTTTTCTTGATTATATGTTTGTTAAATTTTTTTAAAAAATAAGGTTCTGCATAAAATAAAAAAAAATAAAATAAATAAAAAAATGAGATCAATAGCGACGGCATATCGTCGCTATAGAGTATTTTCCTTTTTTTAAAAAAAATTAAAAAACACCTATAGCGACGACATATCGTCGCTATAGGTATTTTCCTTTTTTAAAAAAATAAAAAACACCTATAGCGACGACATGTCGTCGCTATTGATCTCATTTTTTTAATATTTTTATTTTTTTTATTCGATAAAATCAGAAACCACGACACTTATAGGAACGATTTGTCGTTCCTATAGAAAACTTATGCCGACGACCTCTATCCCGACGACATATCAGCCTATTACAACTAACTTTTGCGAACTAACTCTATAGCGACTACATGTCGTCGCTATAGGTCAAATTAGCTATAGCGACGACATGTCGTTGCTATAAGGTGACATATTTTCGTTGCTATAGACCCACTTTCTTGTAGCTCTGGCGTAAAATTATGTGAGATAAAAGATGATAATAACACATGACCTAATGCTTATAGCAATTCATTTTGACACCTGGTCAAAATGTAGCTTAAATTCTCAGAAGATATCTATGCATGTAATTTGGAATTAAAATGAACTTTTATTTAGGATGCAAATTACAGTGAGATATTGAATAGTCTTAATTGATCTTTTATGTTCTTGTTATGGTTAACTATACTTAATCAAATCATGTTTTTCATTCAGATCAACATTCTTTTTCCATACTATAGCCTAAGGGTGGCTAATTGACTAAATAAAATAATAAGTCATAGTTAGGGTTCTTATGTTTTAGGGACCTTCATTGAATATTTTTTATTATATAGTAAATCTTATATTATTTTTTGATTTTTTGAATATTGTTATGTTTTTTATATTGATAATGTATGAGAAAACGCTAGGGTAATAAGTTTTTCTATTTGTCATTGTGATTAATTTCTATTATCACAAACTGTATCTCAAAAGGTTACTTAAAGTTTTCATTTAATTTTCAATATTGACATGGATAGCAAATAATTATTATAATTATTTTATTAAAAAACACTCTAACTCTAATTTGTGTGATTGTGTTTGTTTTATAAATCGTTCACAATATATGTATTTCATTCTATTTTCATTCGTTAAGATTTAAGAAAAGATTTTTTTTTTTTTGGCAAAAGAGCCCCATTTTTAAAATCCTACTTGGACACTCAAAAAAATTATTGATCTGTGTGATCCTAATTTGAATTGCACCAGCGGGTTGACTCACAACTAGGGTGTTCAAAAATATCCGAATCCGAAACCGTATCCGAAATATCCGAAAATCCGAAATTCAGATATCCGAAATTTCGGATATCCGAAATTTCAGATTCGGATTCGGATAGTGATTTTGAGAATTTTCGGATATTTCGGATATCCGAAATATCCGAAATATCCAAAATATTTTTATAAAATTTTAAAAATATTAAATATTAGTTAAATTTTTCGGATGGTTTTAGATATTTAGGATATTTTAATAAAAAACTTTGAATATCCGAAAAAATTTTCAATAAAAACGATTATATTTTTATAAAATTTATTAAGTAATACAAATTTTTTTTGAATTCGGATATCCGAACGGATATCCGAATCCAATTCCGAAATTTCGGATTCGGATAGTGAAATTCACTATCCGAACTTTTCGGATATTCGAAATTGAACACCCCTACTCACAACATGGGTGTTACTGATACTTTTTTTAGAGTGCAATTTAACTTGACCTAACTTAAATAGTGATTATATTATTATTATTATTATTATTATTATTATTATTATTATTATTATTATTATTATTATTATTATTATTTAAAATTTAGTAATTATATGAATTAATATAAGATAATATTTAATTTAAATAATATTAAAAATAAATGTTGGGATGTGCAAGTAACCATAATAACCGAACCGTAACCAAAATAACAAACGAAACCAAACCGAAAAAACGAAACCAATAAGAAACTAACGGTTTGGTTTGATGGTTTTTTAAAAACCGATTTTTTTGGTTTGCTTTCGGTTTTGTTTGCAACAAAAACCGAAAACTGAACTGAAACCATACAAACCGAAAATTTAAAAGTTTATTCATACATATAGTTACATGATTAGCCTATTAGTTATTTTTTTAACTTATGTTATCTAATTTTTTTTTTTAAGATTTAGGTTTCAAAAATAATCTTTAAACTTCTTTGTTTGAATTGAAAGATTAAAACGTTTTCTTGAAATTTTCATTATTGTATTTTATGAATCGCAATTCATTTTAATGTCAAATAATTTTATAAGAACATCTGTATTATATTTAAATATCAATAAAATAATGTAACCTCAAAGATTTTAGTTTAAATTCATTAGTTTGGACCTTTTTTTTTAAAACTTGAAGCCCAAATGGTAAAACGAAGAAAACCGAAACTTAAATAAAAACCGAAAAAACCAAAACCAAACGGTTTTAAAAACCTAGTAACCAAAATATTGGTTTTTAGTTTCAGTTTTAGATTAAAACCGAACCAAACCGACAATGCACACCCCTAAGTAAATGTATATTAAATATTAATTTAAAATATTACAAATAAAATAATATTTAATATAGTAAATTAAATAATCTTATGTGCATTAATCAAGGTAAATTGCTCACTTTATTTTAATATCTATTATATACAAATTGAAATTGTATAACTTAGTAGGTAATTTACTATATTGGATGATATCGAGACCAAGATATAGCCCTTAGCATGTTCTAATGGACAAACACATGATGAAAACATAGAGATATTTATCTCAATTTCATTGGTTTTACCTTCACTTGTCAAAATCGGCCTACGCATCACGCAGCTTAATAAACCGAAACGTTGATGTGTCCTTTTACCGTCCGCTTACGAAAACACTGATATAAACATAAAGTAATATTTTAGACATCTCCTGTGACAATAATATTAACTATGCCCATGCTTGATTATACCCAAAAATGTTTACTAATCCCTCCAACCGTAACAACCATGTCATGATAAAAAAGCGAATACTTATTCCTTTATATACGTGTGTAGGTAAGATAAATGTATTTGTAGTATATGCAAATATAATAATACAAGTGCCACGAGAAAGAGGTCATCGATCTCGTCATCTTATCTAACCAATACTTCATCAAAATCTTCTCTATTTTATGCTATTCTTTCGTACTAACCAATGGGAGTTGAGATAAACATCAACATAATAACATTCACATATTTATATATGTTATTATATACATATATAGAGAGAGAGAGAGAGAGAGAGACCATGCTCTTATTAGCTAGTATAGCACAATCAGCAAAGCTTTGGGGGATGCACTTAAACCTAGGTCCCCTCTCATGTGAATTCACTCATCCACTTGCTCATACACAGTACAACTATACATACATATCATGTATGTATATGTGCATGCATGGATGCACATACACATGTTGTGTTATCCATCAATAATTATTATGCAACTTGTATATAATATTATTATTACTACAAGTCGCCATGAATCTTCCTGCTTCCTCACCATCTCTGAGTTGACCCACCTCACCTACATCTCTTCCGTATATTTACGTATATCAACACGCACATCAGTAAAAACAAACAAGATTTATTATCTTTGGTATTGATTATTATTATTATTATTATTATTTGAAATTGTTGTATGAATAATATATTATATATGCACCATACGCTATAAGCCTTGTCAATGTTCCTATATATACTCCACCTTTCTCTAACACCCACTTCATATGCATCATATTTTCTTCTCATTGTTTTAGTTTCACCTTGTTAATTATTTTCTCTCTCTAAGTAGTTGTTATGGAGGGAAGCTCTACAGATGATCAGAGCACCACCACCGAAACAACTTCGGTGGTTGGTGCTCCGGTGACCACGCTGCCGCCGATCGGAAGCGGCGGCAGCACGGTCGTTGACCTGGAGGTCGGTTTGGAGGCCGAGTCAAGAAAGTTACCTTCATCAAGGTACAAAGGTGTAGTTCCCCAGCCAAATGGGCGCTGGGGTGCTCAGATATACGAGAAACACCAGCGCGTTTGGCTGGGGACTTTTAATGAAGAGCATGAGGCCGCGAAAGCGTATGATACTGCGGTTCAACGCTTTCGCGGCCGGGACGCGGTTACCAACTTCAAACCGCTTCCGGCCGACACCGAAGAAGCGAGTTTAGAAGCGAGTTTCTTGAATTCTCACTCGAAAGCGGAGATTGTTGATATGTTGAGGAAACATACATACAATGACGAGCTAGAGCAAAGTAAAAGAAACTGCAGCTTAAACAAAACCGCCGTCGGGGTCGGGGTCGGGTTCGGGTCGGGTCACATGTTGGTCAACGCTCGGGAACAGCTGTTCGAGAAGACGGTGACCCCTAGCGACGTCGGAAAACTTAACCGGTTGGTGATCCCCAAGCAGCATGCTGAGAAGCACTTTCCGTTGCAAATCGGGAACACATCGAAAGGGGTTCTTCTACATTTCGAAGATCTCGGGATGAAAGTATGGCGATTTCGCTACTCGTATTGGAATAGTAGCCAAAGCTATGTGTTAACCAAAGGTTGGAGCCGGTTCGTGAAGGAAAAGGATCTAAAAGCCGGTGACATTGTGAGTTTTCAGAGATCTACGGGTCCGGATAAGCAGCTCTACATCGACTGGAAGGTGAAAAATGGATCTGTTGTTAATACAAATCTGTTACCGGTCCAACCAGTGCAGCAGCAGGTGTTTAGGTTGTTTGGGGTCAACATATATAGTGATAATAGTACTCATGGAGTTGAGAGCACTTGCAATGGAAAGAGAAGTAACATAGAAATGGTGTTGATGGGAATGGGGAATTCCAAGAAACAAAAAGTTGTTGACCCTTTGTGACAATCTCTCATTCTTGGAGGGTTTGTTTGATAATATTGCTTTTGTTCGACCTTCTAGAGATGATGATGAAGATGATGATGATGATGATGATGATGATGGGGAATGAGGCTGGAAAGTGGTGGGAATGGAATAGAGACGATGCAAGTTGCAAAAGTTTGTATATTTGTTTTTAGAAATCTAAAGATAATTAATTAATTAATTAATTGAGCTAAAGAAAGCTCAATGTAGGGATCAAGTTGAACAGTAAAAAACTCAAGAAAAATGGAAACTTTTTGTATTTTCCTAAATTCACAATATCATGAATTAGGTGTTGATTAATCTTTGATATTTGAATATGTTTAGCTAAGATCAAGTTGCATTTATCATAACTGTCAAATGCAAGTTGTCTTTGATTTATCTTTGGTATAGAAAATATGATATTAATCATTCAAGAAAGTAGTTAGATCTCTATGGGTTTCTTCATCTATTTTCAGTCTACTTCATTTGTTGGTTGTATACAATAGATCTTTCTTCTAGCTAGTTGATTCAAGTTGTATTCCTTCTTCAATCTTCAACTTTCTGGAGTTCCAATCTATAGATTGTATATTTAGTTTCACTAATAATAATCTCACTTATATAATCATAATAGATTTACAATTTATTTACACTTATAATGATGATTATGAGTGAAATGATGAAATATGTGTTTCTTAAAAATCAAGTGTAAATCTAATTGTGCAAGTGAGATTGTTTGACAATAAAAATAAGAGTTATGAATGTTGTTACTTAAATTATCACTATGAATGATGAATTATCATATATAGTTTGAATTATTATACTTCAATTTGCCAAAAAAAGATCTAGTTTCATCAATTTCAAACTCATAAAATCTGATTTGTTTGTTAACAAATGGGATATGTTATCATATAAATGTGATACGATGAATATTTTTTCTTCAAGAACCTTTCCAGTTTTGGTTGAAAATATATCATTGTACTTTCTTGTTTCAGCATAACAACTGTTTAAATATCTGCTTATGTTTTATGTCAAGTCCCACACACTACCACACACACACCATTTGTACAACACAGTACAAGTATCGGTATGCCATGGGCCGTCCATCATTCAACACATAATAGATGGAGCAAAATTTTCACCTTTCCTGCTAAGATACTATAGCTTTACCACATATGGAATAAAGAATTGTGTGGTTGTAATATACTACCATTAATATCTGGCAACTGTTTTTCTTTGAAGCATATTTTGGAAAGTTGGAATCAATAACCCTACTTTTTTTGCTTAAAATGTTCAGCCTTGCAAGAAATAGTTTAATAAAGTCATAAATCCAACGTTTTATTGTAAATCTGTTATTATGATCATCATTATAATCATTATAGGAGTGAAATTGTTCTTAACAGCACATGTGAAAAGTATAAATTATTATTGACTAATTAATAGATATAGTTTAAATTATTAAAATCTAATTTGTTATCAAATTTTTTGGGATATCAAAAAATAAATAATTTTCACCTCTTAGAACTATGTGTATTTTGTGTTATATATTCTGATGATATTGGTTTCACATCACACAAAGTTTCTGTCGAGCTATGTGATCACTAAAACAATGCTCAGATAACCGAGGGATTCCTACCTGGAACCACCTTCAATTTACTAACGAATTTTCAACGAATACAGCCTTCGGTGAAGGTCATTAATTAGTTTTGTATACGTATGCAGTAACGTTTCATCGTTAAGGTGTCTTGTAATTTGGTTTCCCCATGGATATATTATATGTTTTTCTTCTTTTGGGAAAGTTAAAAGAATACATTTGGGGTAAAGAAATAGAGTACAGACCACAGTGAAAGTTATTATTTCCAGATGAGAAAAAAGGACATGCATATTCAAAAAAATCAGATATGATATATGATGCTCTCAATCTAGGGTACATAAGATATTTGAATAGTTCCTAATCTTTACGTCAAACCCTAAGATCATATTCTACATCCAGAAAGATATTACACAATATACTATATTATTTTTATTAGATAATCACACCATGTATACATACAATGAATCTCTGAATAAAAGTTCTCTTTAAAAATTCAAGAAATCAAACTCGATTAATCAAATTCAAATTGTCCATTAAATCAGATCTAATATTATCCTGATTCGAAATATATTTGATCTATGGTTTCTTTTTTATGGGAAAAAAGTTAATATTCCTGGCCAAGGTACAAGCTTTCACTGTTATGGAATCGTGTTTATTAGGTCTGGTTTATAATGTTGCATTTTCTATTTGTGATTAGATGTGTAAAGCGATTTCCTGGAGAAAACACATGTTGATATTTATTTAAGAGAAAATAATTAAATTAGTTTTTTTATGATTTAAATGAATATAATTATAACGGAACAATTTCACACGTATAGTCATAAAACGTGGCAGGCAACATACGATTGTGTATCGACTTTTATTCAAGTATAATCTTTTACCCGAGCATCAGTCACATATTAAAAAAATAAATACATTATACACGTGTATTAAGTTGTTTATCATAGTATACGTAAGTTCGTATTATATATACATGGCTAATAATTGTGTATGATATGAAGTTACGCTCATATACTATACGTTTATTTCTCCTAACTGGCAAAGAAAAATATAAAAGACACTTTATACTTTATACCTACTCTACTCCTAAATCATCGCGTCTATACTTTGTAAAATTTAAACTCATAACCTTTTAATTGATGGATACGCCATTTTACTTCCAAGATATCCCTTAAAGGAAGCCTATATATTTACCATAAATATCATATCTCGTATCTCTTTGCCACTTTTTCTAACATATATTTCTTATACATTCTGAAGATTCATTTTGTTATTTTGCACAAAAGATTCATTTTGTTCTTTTGCAAAATGAAGATAAAATCTAAGGGTGGACTAGTCAAAAAATTTCAGTTGCTCTTTTGTGTCAACATATCGACGTCATAGTAGATGAAATTCCGTCGACGTATGTTGACGCCTTAGGTCTTGCCGCATAAACGATGTTTCTTGTTGTGTTTATATATCCTGCATTTTTGAAGCTTCCTTGTGGCGTCGAGTTAGCTTGTATGTGTTTATGTTATAAAGTATTAACCCTAAAGGTCATTTAGCAAAATGGTTTAGAAGTATTTACTAAGTTATTTTAGTGTATGTTTTACGTTACTAAGTTATTTTAGTGTATGTTTTACGTGTTTTCATAGGTTTACACAAACACAACCCATTTCATATGAACTTTTTTTATTTTTTAATTTGCATATTAACACTCAAAATTTACAAAACTAGAACAACAAAATACAAATTTACATAAAATAATTGTGTTTATAAAATGTGATTACTCTTTTATTTGTTGAACTAGCTTTTTGATGTAGGATTGTAAACAATTTTGAATTTGCATGAATATTTATTTATTTGATTATACTTTTACTTTATTTATTTAGTTTATTATTATCTTTAAGTTGTTAAGAACTATTATTAGTATTTGGGTTTGATGAACCCTAATAATTAGTTTTTCATTGTATGTAAATTTATAAGAACTTTTTCTTGATCTTTTTGAGTTTTTTTTATTGTATCCGCATCACTTTTGACAAAAATACTCAATCAGATTAGTTATGACATAAAACATGTTTTTTTTTATTAAATTAGAAAGTTCAAACCATGAATCTGTCATATCTGACATAAATATGACTCGTTCAACTAAATGTGTTTACGAGTTCAATCATAAAACCAACCCAAATTAACTTGTTTAACTAAACTCAAACCTAGCTTCTGTCGTATTTTCATTTAGTACCAAAAATCATAAACCCTTAGTGAGGGGAGGAGACATCACTTTCGTTGGCTATTGCCGAGGAATATGCAAAGTAAATTCAAGGTAGATACTGATATGCCTTAATTTATGCTTTTAGTGACACGTTTTTATTTATGGGTCTCATAAATTATTTATTTTGAACAGGTTTATTTTTAATGCATGTTATTTGGCTGACGCCGCAATAATAGTATTGTTTCGCAGGTAATTAATTTATAAAACAATTTTTGTCATGTCATGTCATTTTCATTCAATTGTTGTTTGATTTTCCACAAAGACTAAATTAGTTGACTCCAGTAATATGCATGTGTATATCTTCAAGAAAACCTTGAAATGATGAAATCTTCCATTATTACAACAAACTCAAAAGCTCTCAAAGATCAACGATACTTCATTTCTAGAGATGAATAAATCGAGAAGTGACCATTATTAGTAAAATTGATTCCATAGTATACTTTATACGGTAAAATTCAAGTGCAATATTCAACTTCAAATTAACCATTGTTGGTGGTCTTTCTTGATTACCTAACTAACCATGATTGGGTTCAAATATTAATACAGTAAGAAACTTTGGTACAAGTTGCTGTGGCAAGATTCATGCCATCCACAATATAGTATTACCAGTCAAGATCCAATGTTATCTTCTCTTGTTCCCGCTTGTTCCCGCGTGCTACGAGCTACTGCTTTCATGTATTGGGTGGGTCACACGTTGTTCTGTTTTATTATGTGTACAGGAGAGATACTCGGCATAAGAAATACAACAAGTACCAATTACTTTTAGCTCAAATGGTTGAGGTGAAGTAACCAAGACTTTATTAAAATATGAAGGTATGAGGTTCAAGTTTCACTTATGAAGAAAAAAGAGTTCAAGGTTTGGTCCGTGGATTTCTCACCTAAAATGGGTTTTCTCTTGAGAGTGATCTTAGGTTTGGGACTGATGATTAGGAGGAACAGATGTGCGAGCTCCCCTCCGGGAACGTGCCAGCCTAGAGGCTTAACTGTCTAAGGTTTCGTACTCGAGTAATGAAGATAATCAGATGGTCGGTTAGTGATCCAAAAATTCGTTAAAAAAAGAAATACATCAAATCACATATCACTAACATGTTTTGGAGCTATTGATTATAGACAAAAAAAGAACTGCTTGGCTAAATGTGAACCGGCAAAACCAATCCTAGGTGTGTGACCTCCTAGCTAAGTTTTTTATCGGAAACCAAAACCAAATCCGTGAGTAATAAGTAGAGCAAAATACAATATTTCTTGGTACCAGATGCCAAATGTGTTATACTTTTATCTACCTTAGTTTACACCATGAAGCCTTCTAGCATATATATATTGGTAGCTCAATGGTTTCTTAAACGAGAGGTAATGGATTCGAGTCTCACTTAAAACAATATGCTTTGAGTGAAAGTACCAATGATTTTTCCAATTGTAAGTTTTTCTGGGCAAGTGGGCTTGATCACCATTCTCTGATCTTCAAGCGGAAAGGTGAATCGTTTACCAGAGTGACCCGGTTTTTGCAGTGAATAAAAATCTGCCCTAATTTACATTTTAGTACCTTTATTTCAGATTTATGTACACGTTGGCCCTCCCTGGCGGTTTAGTCGCCACCACAGCCACTAGCTTTTTAAAAAACCATAGTGGGCTTAGAGTAATGCTATAAATAGAAAGGATAACACCACCACAGGGAGCAAATCATTTATTTATAGGCTGCTATTAGTAAACATATTAAAATATTTGTTTCAGGTTCACATGCTTAATCAAGAAAACGATAGCTTATTAATTAAGTTTAATATTTTTAATTATTAATCTCCCATGAGAAAACTGATGATAAGTTCGACTTTTGAAATATCAAAAGTCAAGGTGTTTAGCTAATATTGACAAGATAGAGTCAAATTTGGACTATTCAACTTCTTTTTCTACGTATTTTCTTTCTAATTAAATTCCAAAAAGCAGGCAATTTGCCAACTTTCATATTCTTTTTTGCTTTAAGTAGCACGTTTATGTGTACGACTTTGGACCACATAATCAGAAATATTAATTAACACCAGGGTACTATCTTCTATGGCAATTAACAATACAAGTATAAAGAATAGTTTGAGCAGTACCTATTTTGGCCCCTAAACTATTAGTAATTAGGTTTAAATCTGGATTTTCATTAACAAATATCTTGACCTTTTAGCAATGTGTTGACAACCCAACCGTTAAGTATGAAGAATAGTTTATTGTCATTAACTAATACTTTTTCTATAACAATTTTATAGTCTATAAAGAAGAAATAAATAAATTTAAGATAAATATAAGTAATGAATTTTTGTTATTATTTTCTTACATTTCCTAGCATATGCTTATGCATACTAGGCGAAAAAATCGTGTCCACAACACATCTATCTCCGATGGGAGGTTGATCATTTCAACTACGCTCTAGATAAATAACATATCCTTCTATATATAAGTTTGTTAATGGATAGATGGAACCTCAAGTTTGACATATTTGAACTTGGAGTCACTCTTGAAGAATTTTTGGTAACTTACATTTATTCAAACACTTAGCTAATAGAACAAGTTAATAGTTTTTTAACTAAAATAAAGTTATGTAAACGTGCCTGTTTGTTTTATGGTAAAGTGATGGATCCTAAAAGAGAAATTGTGTTTTGTTAAAAACAGGTATGTATTGTTGTTTTATTAAAAACTGGTTTAAATCTTTTTGGTGTACACATACTACTGAATAGTCACTACCATTAAAAAAACTATGTTTGCAAAATGCAAGTACGACATTGAAACGATCGATGCTATCTATGGCTCAGTTAATATAAAAACAAAACAAAACCTAACCTATTGTTTGTGTTAGCCAGTTAAAGCATTCACACTAGCTTTTTTATTCACATCCATATATTTACACTAAAAACACTATTTTTTTATTTTTTTTCAATTAAATAATATTTTTATATATTTATCAGTACATTTTATCTCTCCTTCACTCACAACCACTTTTAAAAATATTAAAAATTTATAGTGGTGTACCGTATTTCCTCAAATATGGAAATCACGGTACAATCCCCATAAATTTTCTTTCTAATTCACTCATAACCACTTACGACTCATATCAAAAATTGTAAACCTACTGTGAATGTTTTTAGGTGTGACATAGATTGATCTTTTTTGAATATACTACAAGTTTTTTTGGACTTTTAGCCCACGATAAAAAATCGCAAGACGAAAGGTGAAGAGTTTTGGCCCAAAGTTAGTAACTGTTTAATCCATGACGGCATGACGGCCATCTTAACTCTGATGGGCCAGAGCACTTGAATTTTATAGCCCATTGGGTTTTTTTACAACTACTAAAACTCGTACACTAAGTGACTAAGAAACTAAGAAAGCCCAAGGTCATCAGATTTAAACAACAATTCTTCGTTTAGCTTCTGTAATAATAATCTGAATATCAAATGTTTTAGTTTATCAATGATAAAAGATGCATGTCATATGTATTGAATTTTTTCGGTTTCTTTCGGTTAATTGTTATAACCTGAAATTTTAAATTTGCATTTAGGATTAGTTATTGATGTGTGCGCACATAGGACATGTAATGAATAACTAATTTCCGTGTAATGACAACTTAGGATTTTATGTCATTGCCTTTACATGAGTAGAAAGTGATAGTTACTTTCGGTTGTATCATATATTGTATGTTAAATCTATTTTTGGTTATTAGGTTGATCAATGATATCTAAACATAGGATGAAATAGGGTTTCATGTTCCATGATAGGATACCGTTCTCTATTTCACAAGGAGCTACCAACTAACGCATGCGATCATGCTTCGGCTATTCTTATACTTCTCTACAAAGTTATGTTCAAAGATTCAACTATGTAATACACAGTTACATTCTATGATGTTTAGTGTGATGGAGCGACATCCAGCTTCTTATGATATGGCAAGCTTCATAAATTCATGCGAAGGAACATATGATGAAATGAAGCCGGTACATAATGATATTGCTAATCCAATATGGAACTCATGTTATTACTTATATTGTCATATGCCTTTTGGTTTTCATATAAATATGTATGGTTATAAACAAAAACTTCTTAGAATATGGAAAACATTTTAGTTGAGTGGAAATATTTGAAAATGCCCCTTTGATTTAGTTCCTTTTCTATTTAGGTTTCTATTTATGTGTATTTTATCCTTTTCCACTAATTAAGTTGTATACAAACAAAAGCTTAAGCTTGTAGCTCTCTAGCTCCAACTATGAAGTACCAACAATTTCACCTTGATGCTAGATTATTGTAATAGCAACCATTACTTTCATTGATAAATAAAATATTTTACTATTCTCTTTTGTTGCTTACATTTGAATTATTGACCAGTAGCTTTTTTCAATTCATAAATGATCTAAGAGGTTTTTTTTTTCGTTGCTAATTTAGCAAGGAATACTGAATTTTGTTGTTTCTTTCTTCAAATTAGTACCGTTCATGCTAGCAATGATTGACTAGCTTCATTGCTTCTAACATGTAACAATGACTCTAGAAGGTTTAGTTTTTTTTTTTCATGTTATTGATAGGTTTTTTAGTGTATTATTTTGTTGATTACAAAGATTTTATTTTAATAGTCACACAATTATGGTCTAATGAAGCTATGAACCTTATCTATGAGAAATTAAATTATCGATTGATAGATGAAGGGGCATCGAAAAAGATAGGGACATCATTGATGTTTTCTGCAATTAATGGGTCACCTCAATGGGAACTCATATGAGAGGAAATTAGGAATCGGCTCATCGAATACTCAACTACTCCCTCAATACCTTCATCCATGACTTTATATACTATCTTATAATGTCTTTTTTTAAGGTAAAATTGATATTTCGTCTTATCTATACTATTTTGTAATGCAATTTTTTAAGGCAAAACTAACATTTCATTTAATTTTAAAATATATACTAGGACATTTTAAGATTTAATAATTTTAGTATTTATGATAAAATTTTATTATTTAATTTGTCTCAATAAATAATTACAATAATAATAATTTTAATCATATTAATAATAATAACAAGAATAATAATAATACAATTAATAAAGATCAGCTCGGCTCGTTGTTCGCTCGTTGCCCGTTTAAATTAAAGATTAAATTAATAATTTTTATAAATTACAAACCAAATTTATGCTATATAATTTAAAAATACAATACACATATAGTCATTTTGATATTTCTAATGAAAAAAACCAATTATAAAAATATAAACAATTATTACAGTTCATGAAATAACAATCTCGTATCATTCTTTAATATTTAAAATAGACAAATACAAGCAATATTATATTATGTTTTATATACATGAATACGTGTAAAAAAACAAATTATTCCTTTCAAATATAAAAAAGTTGACTCGCTAGCTAGCTCAGCGAAGCTCGTGTATAAACGAGTTAAGCCTAAGCCCACATTTTGAACTCGTTAAGATAAACGAACCGGCTCAGCTTGGCTCGATTTTTAAACGAGTTGATCCCACGCTAGCTCAACTTAGCTAGTTTACAACCCTCTAACTAGTGGTAATTACCCACACACTTTGAAGCGATCGATTTCAAATAAAATTGCTAAATAAATGTGTTAACGTGGCGAGTATTGGATCAGTGCAACATCAATTTTATATCAAAACGTAAAAGAAATAAGCATGTAGTAAGGTATATTTGTAATGTTATAAAATATCATACATCAAAAGTTATAAAAAGAAAATATTTAACCAGACTAGAATTGAGCAAATTTATATTGAGACATAAATAAAAACAAGAACATTACAACCGGCATATTAGAAAATTTATAAAACATTACAATTTAAAAGTTACAAGAGAAACACAACTAATTTTTTTCCTGTTTTTTCTATTATAACATTAAAACATGATATTTGAAAATTTTTCAAATATAACATTGCAACATGTTTATTTTTATATATGTTTTAATGTAAAATTTATTCAAAACGAATTGTGTGTAATAATATGCAAGTAATCAAAGTACAAAATGTACAAGTCATCAAAACCGACCACATTTGTATTTTTATCCACTTTTGAAGTGAATTCTTTCGCGAAACAAATACTAGAATTCAAGTGGTCGAAACTCACTCTAGCACAGGATTTCTCCACTCCTTATGTATTATTTTAGAACAAAATAATAAATTTAATTTCAATCTATCCTTATATATTGTGGAAGATTAAAAAGGTGTATTTGGTACGCGACGCCACGACTTCGACACTTTACGATTTCTACAAAGCTTTCGCAAACAAAACTAACCCACCAAACTCTCTCTCTCTCTCTCTCTCTCTCTTCACTTTCATATATCGAATATTATTATCTCCTATTCCAGTTTATTCTTATTCTCATTTCCAGTTTAAGATCCTTGTTTTCTCGTACAAATTCACCGGATCTCTCTATGTTCACAGACAGACATCCCATATTTGATCCCCTTATAAACGGTCACACATCTATTCTATCAAAAGCACTTAATCGTGTCGGACGGCTAGCTTTTAGAGAAAGAAAACAATGGTTATTTACGATAATCATAACGATCATAAAGTGCACAAATGTAAAGAGTATGTTGCAGCTTTAGACGAAGAACGTAAGAAGATTCAAGTGTTCGAACGCGAGCTCCCGCTTTGTCTAGAGCTTGTTTCTCAATGTAAGAAACAGTGACAGAACCGGAACTAATTTTTAGTTTTTTTACTGTGTTTTGATTGTGTCTACGCGTTACTTTTGCAGCTATTGAAAGATGTAGACAGCAAATGTCTTTGGCGATCACCGAATCGTTTGATGGTCAATCGGATCAAACATCGAGTCATCATTGTCCAGTGTTTGAAGAATTTATTCCCATGAAGTCAACTTCATCTACAAATGAAGATGTTGATGATCAGCAGCAACAAAAGCAACAATTATCCCTTACATCAAAGTTCACTGGTAGCAAAGATTGGCTTGCATCTGCTCAACTCTCAATTCAAGCCCCAGATCCACCCATTAAAGATGTAATTAACAATAATATCGTTTTTGAGTTAATTTGATTAAAAATTGGATTTTTATTATATTTTGTATTGAACTTTTAGGAGTTATTGTCACAGAAGTTGGCTGTGGAGAAGAGGAAAACTGCAGACACTGACAGTGGTGGTTGCGGGGGTGGGAGTAACGGTGAAGATACAGGACGATCTAATAAGAAAGAAAGGCGGTGTTGGTCACCGGAGTTGCACCGGCGGTTCCTCCATGCTCTTCAACAACTTGGGGGTGCTCATGGTATGGTTTTCTTTTATGTTTCAATTCATTGTTAATGGACTTAATTATGAGAGTATATCTATTAAAGTAAACGTTATTATCGTTTACCTTGAATATTCATGGTCATAATTAACGAAATGATAACATTATTTGTTTGCAGTTGCTACACCAAACAAATTAGGGAGTTAATGAAGGTCAATGGGCTGACAAATGATGAAATTAAAAGCCACTTACAGGTTTGTTTTTGTTTTACGTACCTTCTGACAAATTAGACAATTTTGTACGACTAAGTGGTTGACAGATACCATTAGGTCGGCCATTCACTAAGTGAATCCAGCCGGTCATTCTAGGTGGTATATCTAAACCACCTATTCATATAAAATTTAACTATTTTTATTTTTAGTATCAATATGATGCGTGTTTAAAGGATTCACAAATTATAAACTTTTGTTCTAAACAGAAATATCGGTTGCATACAAGAAGGTTGAACCCAACTCTCAACAGTGACAACCTCTCTCCTCATCTTCTGGTGGTTGGCCGACTATGGATGCCGCCACTGGATTATACCGCCAATGCCACCTCATCTCCGCTAACAAGTGACATCAAGAATGCAAAAGCATTATATGCCCCGGTAGCTTCCCTACCATCATCTATTACCGCATCTCCATACAAAACAAGACAACCGTAGCAATTGATTTTCCTAGCTACTATCACATGTATGTTGTATCGAGTAACGTAGGATTTGTATGAAGGGCAGTTGTGTACAAGACTATGTTTGTTTTCATTCACTAGCGTCTTTTGTTTTCTAGTACATTTTTTAACGTATAAGATAGACATATATACGTTTTTTACGTCGTCTTTTTCGTTCTGTTTTTCTAGGGTTACAGGGTGTGACAATATACTCCAGAAAATGTGATGCAGTCTTAGAAAGTTGCATTGGCAATATATATAGTTTTACTATTTGTATGTTTTATCTTCTTGTGACTTGTTTCTCTTATTTGATCTGTTTTTACAAGTTATAGTTATTGTTTTCACAATTCCTTACAAATATCTCAGATAATTAAACAAACACAAGTGTTCTCATTTCAATAACATTAATTAGCTCATAGATGAAGTTAAGTCAAAATCCATGACATCTCATCAGCCAAGGCCTAGTATTATCCCTCAACAATAGTTTTGTCTGTCGGAAATCAAATTAGTTGTGCCTTAATTTCTTCCATTGATTAATTTCCGTCGATACACACCTTCGATGACAAAATTCTCACTAGTGTTTTATTTTGTATTGTTTGCCTCATACAGCATCGCAACCGGGAGCTCACGACTTTGTTTATGCACATAACACATTTGGGGTGAAAACTTCCTAGCGGTCACACAACTTAAAGATTTCTCACTCAAACGCTTTTTTATTAAGGAGTTGTCTCATTATCAAATAAAACACACAAAATGCAATACGGTATTTGAGGTCACACACATTTTATGACCAGAAACTTCTTGTATAAGAATGATGTGAAATTTCTATGGTGTGTGTAACATAAACAATATACAATGGCGTAATCATCTAAAACACATATATATGAACACTTGAAACATATAAGATGGTACCACTCACGAATGTGATTACTCCTACTTTGCATTCAAAAGTGAGTTGGAATTCCACTTTCCACATGTTTATGACTTAGAACAAGAAAGCAAGATGATGACATCATATCCATGGGTATTTTGATAACGAATGGACAATATTGCTTGCAAACAATGTGATGTGTCACATTTCGCTTGGTCAAATAATATGTTTGATTGTTTATAGTGCCAATATTTGGTTGAGTCAACAAATAAGTTGTCATTATAAATTACTAGTGAATGAAACCCGCGCGGTGCGACGGGGGTATAAATATTTTTAGGACTGTGTCTTTCGCTAATTTTACTTTGTTGTGCTAACTCTCATTTTGTTTTTTTATTTGATTACTGTGGGATATCAAATATATTTATATTATTATAAGGATAAGCAAATTTGTAAATAACAACTTTTTTATGTATAATCACTTGTACCAAATGTAACAAAATTATTTTTAAGTGTCTTAAAAAGGGATTAAAATTACAATGTTGTCCAAAAATTGTATATATAGTAGTATATATATATAGTGATTAAGATAACCTTAAATATAATAATGATACTTTAAATTTAATTAAAAAATTGTGAAGTCAAGTATTTAAAGCTTAAAAGGGGCATAATAGGAATAATCTTATGACATTACATATTAAAGCTTGTAACTCTTCATATGTAATTTTAAAATTGATGTAAAATTACAAATCTAATCATGATTTGTCTATTATATAGTAGTATAAGATTAATTCTTTAAGAAAAGAATATAGATTACTATTCAATTTATTTTTATTTTTTGTGAAGATTATTATATAATTCAAAGTCAAATGTAAAATAACAAAATACATCTTGATATAACGGAAGAACAGAAGAAACTTCCACAAAGAAACTGGCATGTTAAGTGAATCTTAATATATACTCTTAATATGCACGAACCATACAAATTAATATCTTTTGTTTTCAGGAAACTTATGTTCCCTAAATGCAACCAACCAATCCAAGATGCAGAATCTCGGCTCTTTGCCAAGAATTTTTACTAATAAAAATAGAAAACATTATTTTTTACCAACAAACGTATGCACTCTATAGACACTAATGTACCCATCATGTTCAGACATGTTGGTGCAAGTGGAGAACCCGTGACAAGAGTTTCCAAGCATAAATGATAAATATGGGGTGGGGAACTTACATGAGATGATCGAATTGGTAGGATTTGCTAGACTTACATCTCTCTGAAACATGATTGAGAAATACGAGTTCTTAGAGGCATTATATTAAGGTAATCGGATTTTTTAGGAGTGTATAAATTTGTCTCCTTAGCTTTTCTTATACTTTTGTTTGTGTTAGTCTTAGTCTTGCCCTGGTGTTGTATGGCCGTATAGACCTTTTTAGGGAATGCATAGTGGTTAATGCATCTTTTCCTATTATCTCTTTAGTATGTACCTACTATATGATTTCGTCCTTTTTTCTATATTGTATATTCATCAATGTATGTGAGCGGTAGTTCTTTATGGTTTGTTTGCTACGATTCTCTTAGCTATATTTTATGCTATCTAGATTATTGTGGGTTACTGTACTATAATATACTTTACATGAAAAAAAAAGGTTCTTAGAGTGAGGTTTTTAAACGGAAGCAACTTTTCTATCCTTTACGATAAAAAGGTTTGTCTCTATCACATTGTTACTAGAAAACTACCATCGCTCTACTGTAACTTGGATTATACTACCAAGAGGCCTTTGGCCTGATGACATTGCTGAATTCTCCTAAACCAAGTGGTGAAAGTTCGAACTCATTATGGGTATTTAGATGGATTTTAGGTAGTGTAGAATTAGGTGGGTCGGTATGTTGCCGTCTAGCTAAGAAAATAATAATAAAATAAAAATAAGTCGGAATATACTAGGTATGTTTGTTATTAATTTTAAATGGTTTCCGTAGAAGAAAAACGGATGTGATACAAAGAGATCGATCAACAATTATGAGAAGGAGGTATAAGTGCAACCAGAAGTTGAACGAAAGCATGTCGCAGACCTTCAGACACAACACGATGAGTTAGCTGTGAACTTGGCCACATAGAACCAGCTAATCGAGCATTTAGTTCATGTTACATCAACATACTTGTTGATGACACTCAATAATAGATTTACTTACCATTACATAGAACCCTCATGTAGAGTTTGTGGAAGTATATGCAATCATGCATTATTGAAAGCGAATCATTACATAGGTGTTCAAAACTATGGTTCCACGTGAAAAAACATTATTCTCGTAAAATTTCGGCAAACTTGGTGTTTTTAGAATTTTGCACTCCAGAAGAATGAAGTCAAGTATAAATTCAAACAAGGCTTTTATTAGATGACTTGTTTTATTTTTAGTTTGACTTTAGTATTTTAGATTCAACATGCTTTGAGAGTATTGGTTTAACAATTATATTTCATTCTATTGCTGTGAAAGTAAGATTATATTTTTTAAATATTAAATCTACACTGCTCCTATATCACACCACTTAAACTACGTCCTCTGTTTGAACTTAGGTTTACTGCTTCAAATATATTTTGCCTAACCCAAGTTGCAAAAGAAATATTATAATGATTGATGTTTTGATCTTGTGATACTTTTGAAATAGTATATTTTTCTATTTCAGCTGCACCTTCAAATTGCCCTTATCGTTCACTATGAGTCGGAATAAATGACAACACTATCAAATTAGCAATATTATTATATAGGCATTATATCTTAATAATAACCAAGTGAGAAATATTCGGATATTCGAAGGGAAGTAGCATAAGATTTGTCAATGTCATTACCATTTGAAGAAGTATTCTTCATTTGTTTACATTATCATGCTAGCTAAGCACATGAACCGTTTTCGATCCTTTAATCTTGCCCCATTCAAGAATATCTCATGCATCTAAGTCCTAATTATTTTTATTGGCCTAATCAATTTTTCTTTTGAAAGTTTGTTACAAGTACACTTTGAGTATTCATCAATACCCTGCTAACAACATGATAAGATAATCATATCTTGCGGTAAGCACGTGGCCTTTAAGGTTATAACATAAACCAATGAAAGCAGTTTTTGAACTTGAGACATCTGCTAGAGGAGATTTAGCTTACGTTATCTAAAATGAAGATTAAGAAAATAATGGTTCTTTCAAGCTTATAGGCTTTGCACAATGCAACAACAAGGGGCCGTCTAAACTTAATGTGTATGGAAAGGGGTCATCATCCCAAGTGGAATCTTTGTAAATACTGAGAGGTAATATGAATGCCAAATTTGAATGAGCATGATGTATATTTTAATGTAAAATGCCGACAATCATCGTTATAGATTGAAGTCTAATATCCAACCAACTTGTTATTACAACAAGAATATTGATATTGTTTACTACATTATCAAAAACATAGTACTTAAAAACAAACAACGTGTCACCTTTACGTGTTGAAAATTAACTTCAATTCAAACCTTAAACGATTACAACAGAAAATAAGAACTCAAGTTTGTGAATGATTTGTGGATCATTTGTGGATCATCAACTCAATCATCTCAAACCCTATTTATACATACAAACGCCAATGGTTATTACCAACTATTAACAACCATACTCAAAGAAAAAACACAATATCACCAGAACTAATTGATATAGACACAATTAGTCTTGTAAACAGAACTAAAATAAAGAAACCAACTCTTCCGAAGCAAAATACCTTCAGAAGATTTTCATCAAGACATTTCTTCCGAAGCAAATATAACCTTCGAAGAAAACTTCACCTTCGGAAGAAACACATTAAGCTTCGGAAGAAATATTTGCCTTCG
>JACCIY010000646.1:0-83404 GCA_025506505.1 Flaveria sonorensis
ACAGGTACCCGAACGGGTTCGGCTTACCTGGAGGCGCTTCCGTGCTTCTTAGAGTGCAACCAGGGGCGAAGCATTAAAGGGGCTGGGAGGGCCCCCCCCTCTTTTTTTCATCAGCGGTGTTATTTTTTGGTTTGGTATGTAAATTTGGCCTAATAGTGTATATTTTTTTTATATATAACAGTTCGCCCCCCTTTAAAAAAATTAATTTCGCCCCCGTCCCTTATGAAAATATCCAAGCTCCGCCACTTAGTGCAGCGGCTCTGGAGCCCTTATATTCAAAAAAAAATATTTTTAGGCGATTCAACCCATGACACGAAGAGAAGATCATCAAAATAGTGTTCCGTAGATCCATTGTAGCACGATGGCATCAATCTCACTCCATTGGGCCTTCGAGAGCAGGTGTTTGGTTCCGTCGATGTGATCAAGAACCTTATAACACGAGCATGTAGGTGAAATAGCCCGGGAGGAGTATGAGACTTTCGCTCCGTCTAATACCCGTACTTTCTTTTGGATGTTGGTCATGGTGTAGACATGGTGGAGAGAAGTGATCTGAGTTTGTGCTAGAAGGTGCTTCTAAGCCGTCAGCCCTGGTGTAGATCAAAGAGTATGGCTGGGTGTCAAAGGACAGGAGCAGGAAAAAAAAAGAACGATGATGGCTGGGTGTCCGTAAAAGGGTATTTTTAGGGTATAGAGCAGAGAAGCTCTGATACCATGATAATTACATAATTCTGCTTGATCTCCATAATAAAATACAAGGGGTATAAATACACCAAGATTGTCTAACTTCTAAGAGAATCCCGAATATATATAAAACATATTTCGGCTAATAATATATAGTCACGATAACTAAGTTAGTTAATGGGCCAAATGGTCACTTCTTCTAAGATGTGCAATGATTAAATGTGTCGTTTAGATATGTTATATTACAATGTAGTCAGATCAATGTGGTGTGGACTAATATCAGAAGCTACTCTGTATATTATTGTGATTATTTCCTCCAAGTATATTGACAACAAACTTCAATATACATATAACGAAACATATATATTCAACAATTGATTAAAATGAAATCGTATTAGTTACCTGGAATGCTTTTTTGCTTGTCTTCAATGGGATTCTCTCAAAGATGTGTCTACAAATCATCATTGGGAGCTATCTTGTAAGCAAGATATGTTTGTTTGGATCTCCACCAAACCTGCTGAAAGAGGTTCTCAGGCCATCACAACATTAGAAATCAATATATAGAAATTGAGCTACATGGCTTACTTTGAACTCATGTCCGTTGATATAGGAATAAACTTTGTTAGGGGAGCAAGAGAGGGAGTGAATAAACTTTCAAAGATGCCATATATAATGCAATTGACAAAATTAGTGTATTAAGTACTTCACATAAGGTAGATTTCATTCATATAAGAACCAATTGGGATGTAGACATTAAACACATTACATGCCCATATAAACCGTTAACCATTAGATATATTATCATCTCAATTCAGTTTAACCTTTATAAAAACATGCACAATATATCAGTTTACCATCAGATCTAGTCGGTCTCAATTCAGTTCACCTTCTAGCAAACATATTAGGTAAACATCAATACATCAATCTATTATTATGCATCCAAAATTATAAAATAATGTATGCCAACTTACGTAAAAATGTAATGTCAGAAAAGAACAAGAACTGAACCAAAATTCATAGTCCCTGCAATTAAGCCTTAAGCATCCATAAAAAGAAGAATATAATAAGATGACTACACATATGTGAAGGGGGAGACAAATAACCTATAAATTCCAAATCCAAACAATAAGTATCTTTACCTGTTGGATTAAATGATTAGGATCTTTGTCTTAAAAGTGCAAACTTTTTTTTATGGCATGAATAAGATAGAACTAATCATATGAATCTTTCCACCTTTAATCATAAACGTGTAGACTCATTTAGAAGTAATCTTCATACTTCATATTTTAAGCCATGTGAAAGTCAAAAAATTATTTGATCAGAAAAAACGATTAGGCACCATTCACCATTGGAACTCACCACAAATGATGCAAAAATTTCGATGTCATGACTGCATTAAAACCAACAACAGGCACCAAGGCTGCTGCCAATAATGTTTCCCAGGACAACCTGCATAACAACAGCAGAGATGTTCAAGGAATGAAAAATATTCTTTGACAACAAAATGAAAACAGAGATGAACACTTATGAGTAGATGTTTTTGTGCATGAATAGCATGATCCTCTGTTTCAGCAAAAAAAAAGCCCTCCTGTTCTTCATTTCTTTATGGAATCATGATCAAGATTTATTATACTTATAAACAAAAGCTCATATAGGAACCAAGACGAACTAGCGACAAGTCGCAATGCAAAGAATTACGTGCATTGGTATGAGATCGATGATAAAAGCGTCCCTCTCAAGAGAAAAGTGTGAATGGATGATGAGTCCAACTTAGGAATTCGCCAAAAAAGAATAGAAGACAGTGAAAAGCATAGCAATATTAAAAAGAAATCTGAAAATTCTAGTCTTACATGTAGAATTATGAAATGGAACTTAATGTGGCATAAAAGAGAAATCCTGTGTTCAAATCTGCAAATAAATGTCGTTTTCAGGAAACAGCTTAATATACAAATTCCAGCAACAGGTACAATACTCAGGTATTAAAAGCATTAACAACTCACTTGTTGTCTAGTGGAGTAACAATACGCAGCAATTTGTATCAATAACAAACCTTGATGTAGAGATAAAAGGTGAAGATTAAAGCAAAGATAGCAACCAACTTCATTGTCATAGCTCCCGCCAATGATCTAGACATGTAGGGTGGCACCTGAGAGATTTAGAATTATAAGTGATTAAATAGACCATAGAAAGTGTGTTCCAAACATGAAACTTTTTCTCACTTTGACTTGGAGTGAATACTCACATTTAGGTAAGAGCTTGACAGATTTGAATACTGAATTTGTAGTGACAGGATATCATGTTTGTATACTGAAGCAAATACTAAAATAGACTAGCTAGAAATATGTATTTTTTTTTAAAGTTCTCTAAATCTTCAGGATATTTATAAATATATGTCAAGATGATAAAAAGCATGCCAACACGGTATGTCACTCTGTCACATATTCATATTTAATAATGAAATTATATTCAGCCCACCAAAGGCGTCGAGTGATCATAGACTTGATTACATAAAGAAACAAAAGCTTATCCACATACCAGGTACAATCATCAACCAATTCCAGAAGTAATATATCACGTTCTCTGTAAGAAACTGCAATTAGTTAAGTAAAAAAGAAATATAAACAATACACAGAGGCAACAGCTTATACAGCATACACAAGCACTAAGAGGTATTAAAAAGTACAGCTCTTGAAGAGGGGGGAGGGTGGGGGGATCAATACTAGAACCATTTGAGAGGATAAAATTATAATAAAAAATAAAGTGTTCATAACTTCAAGGATTGTATAGATTGAAACATTATGACATTGGGTTACCTAGAAATCACCTCATGGTTATATATGTGGCTATATAATCCTGAAATGAAGCACCTTCTAATGCATGGTTATATATCCACCACAAAACATTTACAACAGACTGAAGAAAGAACCCACAGCTCTGTTTTTGTTTTAAAACAAAAATACAACTACTGCAGTAATAAACACATAGACTGTTATTCCAATGAGATGAATAGCTTCTCCTGAGATTTCTTAACCAAATCTACACAGATCACTATGTTCAATGATAATAATAACAATGATATACATATACTGCAATTATGAGAGTACCACCCAAAATATTGAAGTGAAATAATAAACAAACAAAACTTATCCGTAACATCATGCTTGTTTAAATCACATCTTTGACCACTCAAAGTCAACATACAAATCGTGAAAACCAAAACCTAAAGTAAAGTAAATCAAATTAAATAAAGCGGAACTTGAGTAACTCTGTAATTGAAATAACTCAAATAAGGACTGAATTCATGAATAAACTGCAACAAAAACGTATCAAAACTGAAAAAAGATGTTTAGTGATTAGATCGACAAAATTTACCTAGAAAAGACGCATTGAGAACGCAAGCACTCCAGTCAATGTTTTCAACGAGAATGAAGAACACGATGATGTTTTAAACGCAAGCCTCCTGTAACAAATAACATAACAGTTTATATAAACGTAATCATAAGTCACAACAAAACAGTTTATATATCGAGAGAAGATGGATTAAGAACGCATTGAGTTTCCTGTACACTTAGATATAAATTCGAACAGGGTTATTAGAAAAAATTATATGGCTGTATGATATAAAGATATCCTCCTCAACAAACTCATAAGTCACAACAGAACAGTTTATATATCGAGAGAAGATGGATTAAGAACGCATTGAGTTTCCTGTACACTTAGATATAAATTCAAACATGGTTATTAGAAAAAATTATATGGCTGTATGATATAAAGATATCCTCCTCAACAAACTCATGTTAAAGAATACAAGAAATGCAACTTTAGGCCACATTTCACACTGAAATTGAGGTAAACTAATAAATAACAAAAGATGGTACGGCATAGAAAATTCACACTTAAAGTCAAACAAAACAGAAAATGAATTATAAAAAGTACCTGTTATGTAATTACCATGGCCAGAAGAACTGCAGCAGTCAGTCCATCAACTGTTACCTTAACTTCCTATAGCAAGTGAGAAGATTGAGGAAACTTCGTATTGTTTTATAACACAATGATTCTAGAACCAGCTACTACAACAGAAAAGCACAATAGTGTTCATATGAAAAGACAAACCTTAGTCAAGAGATATGCTGGCCATGCAAAGGCAGAGAATAAAAGAGCATTAAATACACTCATAGTTTCCACAGACGGTAATATTCAAAGAGTGAAGCAGCCTGACGTTAATAACATTGCCACTATTCTTTAGCTAGAACAAAATGTGTTAAATCAAAACCCAGATTATTCTCTAATACACATATGGTTCAAGCGGTCAAAGTCAATCCAACGTAAACATTACACCAATAACTCATCCTTACAAGTAGATGATATTGCGTCACTTTTGCTTTACTGAATGATATACTTGATGATATAAAGAAACAAAAACTTATCCACATACCACTATACCACTATACCAGTCAGTCCATCAACTGTTACCTTAACTTCCTATAGCAAGTGAGAAGATTGAGGAAACTTCGTATTGTTTTATAACAACAATGATTCTAGAACCAGCTACTACAACAGAAAAGCACAATAGTGTTCATATGAAAAAGACAAACCTTAGTCAAGAGATATGCTGGCCATGCAAAGGCAGAGAATAAAAGAGCATTAAATACACTCATAGTTTCCACAGACGGTAATATTCAAAGAGTGAAGCAGCCTGACGTTAATAACATTGCCACTATTCTTTAGCTAGAACAAAATGTGTTAAATCAAAACCCAGATTATTCTCTAATACACATATGGTTCAAGCGGTCAAAGTCAATCCAACGTAAACATTACACCAATAACTCATCCTTACAAGTAGATGATATTGCGTCACTTTTGCTTTACTGAATGATATACTTGATGATATAAAGAAACAAAAACTTATCCACATACCACTATACCAGGTATGCTCATCAGATTAATTCCAGAAGTCATATATCCCTGTTCTTTGTAAGGTATAATTCGAATTTTATGTTCAATAAATATAATAACAATACAAACAAGGATATGCAGGAATTATGAAAATACTACCCTAATTATTGAAGTGATTATAATATACAAACTAAAATCATCCCCAATACTCAAAGTCAAAACCCTATGAATTATACCATACTTAACGAATCGTGAAAACCAAAAGCTGAAGTTAAGTAAATCAAATTAGAAAACATATAAAGCGAAACCTAAATAACACTTTCAAACCTAATAACCTGCAACAAAAACTTAACGTATTTAAATTCAATACAGATCAGTTTACACAAATCACAAATAGGCTATCATGAACATATCAATCGATATGCAGATGATTAGATCTACTCGTATCTCAATTCAGTTTAATCTATAGCAAAACATATTAGGTAACAACAATACATCAATCTTCTGTTGATGCGTCCAAAGTCCTAAAATATGTATGCAACTTGTGTAAAATTTATTGTTAGAAAACAAGCAAGAACTAAACCAACCTTCAGAGACCTGCAATACTACATTCATAAAGAATAAGTGGTAGCTAAACTACAAATAATTAACTAGCTTAAGAATCCGTATAAAAAAAAAATAATACAATAAGAGTGATGTAAATTCTGAATCAAACAAGAATCTTCACTGGTTGGACTAAACGATTTTGGATATTCGCTTTAAAAGTACAAACTTTCGTAATGCATTAATAAAGATAGAACAATCGTTTTTTTATATGGAATTTTCCATCCTTAGATCAATAAATTTGTAGAACAAATTTACATGCTAAAGTCACAAATTATTTTATGAGAAAAACGAGTAGGCACCAATGGAACTCACCACAAATGATGAAAAACGTCATGACTACATTAAAACCAACAACAGGCACCAAGGCTGCCAATAACGTTCCCAAGACAACCTGCATAACAACAACAACAGTAAAAGATGTTCATGGAAGAAAAACAACTTTGACAACAAAATGGAAACAAGAGATGAACACTTATGAGTAGAAGTTTTTGTGCATGAATAGCATGATCCTCTGGTTTCAGCAAAAAAAAAGCCCTCTTTTTCTTCATTTCTGTATGGATTCATGATCAAGAAGCACGTGCATTGGTATGAGATTGATGATAAAAGTGTCCCCTCCCCAAGAGCAAATGTGAATGGATAATGAGTCCAACATAAGAGTTTGCCAAAAAAGAATAAAAGACAAATGAAAAGCATAGCAATGTTGACAACAGAAATCTGAAAATTCTAGTCTTACATGTAGAAGTATGAAATGGAACTTAATGTGGCATAGAAGAGGAAACCTGTCTTCAAAATCTGCAAATAAAGGTCGTTGTCAAGAAACAGTTTAATATACAAACTACTGGTTTCATATTTGTCTAGCGGAAAAATAGAATATGCAGCAATTTGTATCAATAACAAACCGTGATGCAGATGTAAAAGGTGAAGAGTAAAGCAAAGATAGCAACAGCTTCATTGGCATAGCTCCCCAGCACTGGTCAAGATATGTAGGGTGGCACCTGAAAGTAAAGAATTAGCAAGTGACTAAATAGACCATGGAAAGTTGTATTCAAACATGAAACTTGTATCAATAACAAACAGTGATGCAGATGTAAAAGGTGAAGAGTAAAGCAACGATAGCAACAGCTTCATTGTCATAGCTCCCCGGCACTGGTCTAGATATGTAGGGTGGCACCTGAAAGTATAGAATTAGCAAGTAGACTAAATAGACCATAGAAAGTTGTATTCAAACATGAAACTTGTTCTCAATTTATCTTGGAGTGGATACTCACATTATGTAAAAGCTTGAAGACAGAAATGTATATCTGACACTGATATTGTATTGACAGGAGATTCATGTCTGTCTACAGAAGAAAATACTAAAATTGACAAGAAATCTATTTTTTTCTACAAAAGTTCTCTAAATCTTCAAGAGATATATATATAAATATATGTCAAGACGAAAAGAAACATGCCAACATGATCTGTCATCATATACTCATATATGATAATGAAATTATCAGCCCACCTAAGGCTTTGAGTGATAGACTTGATTACATAAAGAAACATAAACGTATCCACATACCAGGTACGATCATCAAACCAAATCCAAAAGGAACTGCAATCAATTGATCAAAATATGAATATAAACAATACATAGAAGCATACACCATATATAGCATGCACAAGCACTAAAGGGACTAACAGCTCTTAAAAGTTATAACACATGATAACTTCTTTTTTTTTTTTTGGAATTCGAGGGAGGGGAGGGGGGGGGGGGGGATGAATATATGAACCCCTCAAAAGAGAGTTTAAAATACTGAAACCATTTGAGAGGATACAGTTTTTAATGAAAATAAAGGTATTAACCAGGTCACAAATGAAGGTATTAACCAGGTCACAAAATACACAAGCACATAATGGTCATATTAATTTGTGGCTATATAATCCTGAAATGAAGTACCTTCTATTGTATGGTTATATATCCACCACAATTGTTCTTAAATCCACGAAAACATTTACAGCAGACCAGTCAGGGTGATACACTAACAATCGAGTAACATGAAGAAAGAACAACAACTCTGTTTTTGTCTTCAAAGAAATACAACTACTGCAGTAATAAACACATAGACTGTTATTCCAATGAGATAAATAGCTTCTCCAGAGATTTCTTAACCAAATCTACATAGGCTAAATATGAAAGTACCACCCTAAATATTGAATCATCCCTAATTAACATTATGCCTGTTTAAATCACATCTTTGACTTCTCAAACTCAACATACGAATCGTGAAAACCAAAACCTAAGGTAAAGTAAATCAAATTATATAAAGAGGAACTTGAGTAACTCTGTAATTGAAATAACTCACATAATGATCGAATTCATGAATGTCGTTTTCATAATATGACCGCCGGTAACACCGTCGAAAGCCTCGGACGCCGGTGGTTATGTGAGAATGCGAGAGACTTCGAGTGAATCAACCTAACTAATAACCTGTAACAAAAACGTAATCATAAGTCACAAAAGAAGTACAGAACAGTTTATACAAACATAATCATAAGTCACGAAAACGTAATAACTTGTATCAATGGACGTTTAGATGATGAGGATCAATTGTATCTACAGAGAGAATACGGATTAAGAACGCAATCAAAACACGAAACATAGAGTCAAGGTTCGGTTGCTGAGGTTTTCTCCGGTAATGGCCGTCGAGAGCCTCCGACGCCGGTGGAGAGACTTCGAGTCAATCAACCTGCAACGAAAACGTATAAAAATTCACAGCATATCAGTTCAATTCAAATCACAAATAGGCTATCATATCGTGAATGTATCGAGAGAAGACGGATTAAGTACTCCGATCAAAACGCGTAACGTAGAGTCGAAGGCGGTTGTTGAGGTTTTCTCCGGTAAACCCCGTCGAGAGCCTCCGACGCCGGTGGGTTTCTCATGCGAGTCGATCAACCTGCAACAAAAAACGTATAAAAATTCACAGCATATCAGTTCAATTCAAATCACAAATAGGCTATCATATCGTGAAAACCAAAACCTAAAGTAAAGTAAATCAAATTAAATAAAGCGGAACTTGAGTAACTCTGTAATTGAAATAACTCAAATAAGGACTGAATTCATGAATAAACTGCAACAAAAACGTATCAAAACTGAAAAAAGATGTTTAGTGATTAGATCGACAAAATTTACCTAGAAAAGACGCATTGAGAACGCAAGTACTCCAGTCAATGTTTTCAACGAGAATGAAGAACACGATGACGTTTTAAACGCAAGCCTCCTGTAACAAATAACAGAGCAGTTTATATAAACGTAATCATAAGTCACAACAGAACAGTTTATATATCGAGATAAGATGGATTAACAACGCAAGTACTCCGATCAAAACGCGTAATGCAGAGTCGAAGGCGGTTGTTGAGGTTCTCTACGGTAACGGCCGTCGAGAGCCTCCGACGCCGGTGGTTTTCTCGTGCGAGTCAATCAACCTGCAACAAAAAACGTATAAAAATCCACAACATATCAGTTCAATTCAAATCATAAATAGATGTTTAGATGATAAGATCCACTGAGAAAAATAGGATTAATTAAGAACGCAAGTACTTCGATCAACAGGAGAATGAAGAACACAATGACTTTACAAAACGCGTAATGTAGAGTCGGAGACTGTTGCTTTTGCTTGCTAACGTTTACTCTGGTGATATTGAGAGAGTGAGAGATGAAGTGAATTTTTACGGTGAAGGCATCCTGTATTTATTGATTTACCCTTTTGTGTCATTGGAGGAGGAGGTACACGTGGATATGGTTTATTGGTTCCATTAATTTAATTTTTACCGTGTTCAAGATATTACCGTTATCCTCATCATTACGAATTATTCTAAGATTTACTAAAGGATTCGTTCGTATTTTACGCAATCACGTTCACTCCAATAACATTGTTTTAGGTCCGTATTACAAGTACGCTAATTTCTAATTATACCTTATTATAGTTTTTTTAAATGACAAATATTTATCTATACTAATAAAAATCACATTTGATGGATACATGTTATTGTTATAGTAACTCTACCATTTATTATTTCATCCAGATTATTTATTAATTTTTAAAAAAATTAAAATAATTAATTGTTAAGTTCTCTCTCTATTTATATCTCTCCTTCTTTTTTTTTTCTCTCTCTTTATCTCTCTATCTCTCTCATTTTAAACATTTCAAAATTTTAAAATCAATATATTTTAAAACATATTTTTTTATTATTTAAAAACTAAACATTTTGATTAAAAAATACACTTTAAAAAAAAGATTTCTAGAAACTATGAATTTTTTTTAAACAATTTTATCTTTCTGCGCATATGAAATATTTTAAAACCGATCTTTTTTAAAATAAAGGTTTTATATGAAATATTTTCTAAAAAAATAAAAAAATAATTGAAACCTGGAGTTTTTAAATAATAAAATATTTATAAAAATGATATTTTGTCAAAGAAATTTTTTATTAAATACGAAAATTATTCATAAAACAAAAATAACTAAAACCGATTGTTTTGAAATAATGAGATTTCTAATAAAATTGATATTTTTCAAAAACAATATTGTTAGAACGAAATATCTCTTAACATATTTCTAAAAGAAGAGTTAAGAAACACTTTTTAAAATGAAAGTTTTAAAAAAATAATAAAAATATTTTTATTAACTAAAAAACAAACTCAAACATAATTTTAGTTATATCTTATATCAAAATAGTGTTTTATATTTTCTAGCTTTTCATTAACTTTTAATATTTTTTTATTTAACCCGTGTAATACACGGGGTTATAACCTAATATACTATATGCCTGTTCATTCGGGTAAGCCCTATGTCAAAAAGACCAAAGCCTGTGAACAAAAACAACACCGGTGAGTGGTGACTCGGCATATTACACTAAGTACATGCTCTAAGTAAAACTCGTACTAGTGACCGTTATATTAGAAAGTCATGGGATATCACCTCATCAATTCATCTGCGGCTCATAACTATACTTTAGTATACTACATCACTTACATTCACTAACTTTATCATCTTTAAGTACAAGTAAGTTATGGCTTAACATCCTAAGTATTAAAGCTTGAGATAGTCACTTTGTTTTCTTTTTATTTATTATAATAGCGTAAATAGTTTTTAAAATATTTTAATTTTCTCACATAACTTTTTAAAATAGTGTTCTATACATTTTTGAATATGTCGTAGTGTCATGTTTATTTTTATGTATATTACGGTATTGATTTTATTTAAAATGGAGTCGTGTAAACGCCATATGTGAAAAAACACTTTTTTTAAAAAAAAAACACCTCATAATTTTTTTACCTTCAACGCATTTTTTTTACCAAACTCAAATATATAAAAAATGAATTATACTTGGAAACAAAAAAAAATACAAAAAACTATTGATTGGATAATAATTTGAAAAAATTATTATAAGGCCCTTAAATGCTTAGGTAGCAATTAGTAAATACTAAAAAACATACAAAAAACTAGTGATTGGATAATAATTTGAAGAAATTATTATAAGGCCCTAAAATGCTTAGGTAATAATAAATGATTAGGGTTTATGAATAACTAGCTTTAATAAACCCGTGTATTACACAGATTGAATAAATAAAATATTATTATAATAAAATTTATTAATTATATATGATATTTTAAGATATGATATGACTGAACTTACATATAAGTAAAGACTATAATTAATAAAGCAATGATATCACTTTTTAAAAATTTATTTTTAAATTTTTTTTCCAAAACAAAAAAATTATTCTAAAACAAACCATATAGAAATGTCATTTTTAAATTTTTTTTATTATAACTCCCAAATTTAATTATTTTTGGGTTTTTAAAATATTGACTTTGTAAAAATACAAATTCTAAAATATTTCATACTTTTAAAAATGTTTAATTCTTTAGAAAATTTTATTATTTTATAAAAAATTTGTTTATTTAGAAATGACATTAATAAAAATATCACTTTCTTAATTTATTAATCTAAAAAAGTATTAAATAATATTATTAGTAATTAAGATGATCATTTAATAGGAGATAGGCGGGAAATTTTCGATGAGAATGATTGTCGTGCTGCCATATGTGATCCCAAGTTACTCTTTTATTATAATAGAAAGATTACTAATTTCTTTGAACAGCTAATTGGATCATTGGTGAGTCATTTGGCTCACCTGATCATCTTCATCACTTAAATACGAAACCTTGGCACTAGGTTGGGCTCTACAAGGAAACTTGTACGTTATTTTATCTCCACCAGTCATTAACCTGAGTGTTAAGAAGACTTAAATTGGTGTTTCAACTAATGGTTTATAAAAAATGAGATGTTTCAACTTATTTTCAAGTTAAATGCCTAGATAAGCCTTAATTGAAAGATGCACCAAAATCACAAACTTTTTTTAGTTATCTTTTTTTTCTCTCTCTAAAGAATTTCTAAATTTTTTTAATCATCTTCTAATCATTTCTTTAAGATACATTTTGGGTTCTTGAGTACATTGGGTTCTTGAAGGTTGGGCTCTACAAGGGAAACTTGTACGTTATTTTATCTCCACCAGTCACCAACCTGAGTGCTAAGAAGACTTAAATTGGTGTTTCAACTAATGGTTTACAAAAAATGAGATGTTTCAACTTATTTCAAGTTAAATGCCTAGATAAGCCTTAATTGAAAGATGCACCAAAATCACAAACTTTTTTTAGTTATCTTTTTTTTTTCTCTCTCTCTAAAGAATTTCTAAATTTTTTTAATCATCTTCTAATCATTTCTTTAAGATACATTTTGGGTTCTTGAGTACATTTGGTGGTACTAACTGTATAATTATTATACACTATGAATCAAACAAGTTATTTTGAAAGAATTGAAAATTATTTTAAGAGACTCGTGAGAAAAACAAATCCTCAGTCATTTTATTTACCGTCATAATCTACTTCATCTATTTTCTTGTAATTTGTTTATTTGAGTTGTAATTGTATAGTACTTTCCTAACATTTCTTATATTGTAACTAGATGATAAAAGTGTTTGTATAATACTTTATGAACGGTATTTCTATAAGTACATCACCAGTAAAAATCAAATACTTTTTGAAGATTACCCGAGTTCAAAACTAATCATAAGTAGTTTTAGGGCCCCAAATCGAGTATTGTTTTTCAAAAAGAATAAGAACATGATATATCATGTACTGGAATCATGTTGATGCGAAAATGGGCAATCAAATGGTCTAAAAACGAATGATAAACAGAAGCTTGAAACAAAACCTCCATGGTTAAACAAGTTCAACAATTAAAGATAAAAACAGAAGCTTGAAAAAAAACCTCGATGGTTAAACAAGTTCAACAAGTAAAGATAAGTAAAAGAATTCAAACTAGAGATAAATAAGAAGAATAGTAAATAGAAAGAAATAATAATCTCACGCCCTATGCACGCTCATCAAAAACATTTAGGCCTATCAAGATGTGTTCGAATCTAATTCTGGGTCGGGTTTTTTTTAACATTCTTGATCAGAAATACAACCCGAAATGCTTTGCATCATACATCCCGGGCTAGAAAAAAAAGTCTTGACCTCAAGTCTTGCAAAAGACATTGGGATTAAAAGAAAACCCTCGCCCTCTTCTCGTGTCTACCACTTTTATGACCCCCTCAAATGATTTACTTTCACGGCTCAAGGTTTCTAGAGTTATCGGCCCGTGAGTGGAGTTGACAATTTGAGATGTATTTATTTTTGAAAAGTTTATATCATCTCCGTTTAGCCCATCTTGTGATTTGGAAATTGGAAATCTCATTGAGTTTCCAAATCTTCATTTTTAGGAGTTTTCTTTTTACCAAAATGCGTATGTGGAAATTATATTTACCAAACAAATATAAATAAATTTTTTTTTATTAAAATGATGTAGTTATGAATTTATTTATTTCTCACTCTTGTTTTTATTGGCTATTTTGTAAAAGATAAAGTTCTATTTTTATTTTTAATTTTTAAGAGTGATATCTTTGATTTATAGCAACTTTATAAAATATAACTTTTTCTTAGTTTTCCATAAAGATTTATTAATTTCAATTAAAATATTTTATTGAAACAATTTTTAAAATGTTTAATCATGGAAGAAGATAAGTGAAGACCGGGCGGTATCAAGGAAGTCATAGGGGTGATTCGGCAAATAGGAAGTAGTAGTCTTCAAATGTAACGTGACGAGAGAGGAATATCTTGCTTGTGAAGTACTCAAGGCACCTATAGTCACGCGGTATCGACTTGATACCTAAGAAAAACATAAAGTGTGGACGGTGGTGCCAACTTGTGAGGGCGAGTAGTATTTCATTGACGTAGCATATGCA
Organism: Flaveria sonorensis; assembly: GCA_025506505.1. Taxonomy (NCBI): domain Eukaryota; kingdom Viridiplantae; phylum Streptophyta; class Magnoliopsida; order Asterales; family Asteraceae; genus Flaveria; species Flaveria sonorensis. The sequence continues at coordinate 14,519 of JACCIY010000646.1, forward strand.
ACCAAAGACACATAGATGTTCATAGGTTGGATGTTCGAGATAGAAAGAAGAAGTGGGTGTATGGAAGTTAAGGATCTTAGTGGGTAGGATGTTGTGAAGGCATACCTTGGTGTGAAGGGTATCAACTCAAAATGTAGGTGGTAGTGATGCTTGAGTTAAAAGAAACAACATGAGTTCGTTTAGTCTATGGATCATGCCTTCAACTTTCTCCTATTGTTGAGAGGTGTGAGGGCATGAGAAATAAAATTACAACCAGCGGGATGTTGCAAGCATTTTGAATTATGTATTATCAAACTCACATCCTATGCCAAATTGAAAGGGTTATTAGTTTGTTGAATTGGGTTTTAACAAAGATGTAAAGGGTGGAAAATTGGTGATAGGATTTAAATTTGAATTTTAGAGGAAACACCTACGGCTGTTCACGAACCGAGCGGACCTTTTCTTGTGCTTGGCTTGTTTCCAAACCAAACTGAGACCAGCTTGTTTACAACCAAGCGGAAATCAAATGAGCATTTTTCGAGCTTTAATTTTTCGATCGAGAGTAGAGCGAGCGCAAACGAGCGACGAATAATTTGTACAACTCAACTATCTAATGTGTTAATTGATTTATATTACTAAAGAGACCATGACAATGTTGGGTCTTAGGTTTTAATAACTTAAAAAACAGGCACATTTCATAACATAATATTTTCATAAATGACAATATGTTGTGGCTAGACATGAGGCTAAGACTATACCCGATGAGACAGTGAGCATATTGCAGAGAACGATACATAAAAGTGGGAGATGATCGATTAAGAGCAAAAGCAGAGACAAAATTTTCTCATAGCGACTTATGATTTCACTTTAATGCTTGCTAGGTTAATTGATCTAATATGTATAATATAATAGTATATTTGTATATAGTATGTCATATCTACTAGAGTGCTATGTACAAACAATATATATATATATATATATATATATATATATATATATATATATATATTATATATATATATATATATATATATATATTAAAATACAAACTAATTCGAGCCGAACTAAGCCAAGTGAAACTTCGCTCGTGCTTGGCTCATTTACAAACCGATCCAAGCCGATCGGCTCGATTATAACAGAGCAAAAGTTCTAACGAGCATTAAATTCTGAACGAGCGGCGAGCGGTTTGAACAACTCTTAAAGCACCCAAGTAGAGTGACTACAATTATTGACTAAAACCATATAAAATTTATACCTAGTTTTATTTAAAAGTAGTGATGTCTGTAAAGTCGACATGAATAATGTCTAATGGAAATAACATACTCGAATTTAACTCATGCCTTCCAGAAACACTTCGGCCCTGCCAAATTTCAGAATCCCGACCAGCATCTTTGTGGTATTAAACAAACTAGGACCGTCCAGGAAAACCGCCAGAATTCGTAAAACAATCCTCTCAGGTTAATACTGGCATGACCCTAAACCCACAGCCCTTATGACATCCCAAACCAATAGCAACTCGAAAACCACCCCTTCAAATATCAGATTTTGAAAAATAGTCATGTTTCCTTTGTGGAGAGTGTTTTCTGGTGTGGAGATAAATACGGCCATGGCCACCGATGCAAAACAGGAACCTTCAGGTTACCAGAGGGAACGAGGAGCCTAAAAAACAACCAACCTTGGAGGGACCAACCAAACCATGAATAAGGAGGTGGCCGAAATCAGCTTGCATGTGATCTTCGGGAATTTACTTTCAAGATTCATGGAACTTTGAACTCCACCGAGGTATTAAACCTAGTTAATAACGGTTCTACCCATTAATTCATCTCTGATATTTTGGTTAATAAATTGAAGTTAACCACTTATTTTATCCCTCCTTTGGGTGTGTAAATCAAGAATGGGGACGTTATAAGGTGTAGCCAGGTATGTCGAGATTTTCCCTTGCATGTCAAAAAACTTAAAATCGTTCAAGATTTCTACCCATTCCCAATAGGAGGGGTTGATATGTTTATGTTTTTTAATATAGATAGGAGAAAGTATAAATTACAAATGGTATCTTCCAGGCTACAGAATTCTTACAGTTTCCAACACATAGCTGTTGAACCATCTTTGCACCATCCATCCACTCTCACCGCAGCCTTTAACAGATGCGTTTTAACAAGTTTTCCAAGAATCCACCTCGCTACCATCTATTCCCATTTCAAATCTATCCTCTACTACCCAACTCCTCACCCCCAAATATTCGGCCCTACTGATACCCTTATTCATAGATGAACAAAAGGGGCTTAAAAGAAGAAACTGAATAAAACCAAGCTTAGAAATTCAAGCATGGGTCATGCCTTATAAGTCCATGCCCAGCCTGAAAAACACCCCCATATTTGTTAGTCCGACAGGACAAAAAGTACGGTTCCCCAACCAGAGGCACGTGGGCGTGCTCAGGAGGCATGGGGTCGTGCCCCATTGAACATGGGGCTGTGCCCGATAATTTTCGAGCGTACGAGCCGACCAACTTTTATGTACATTATACTAGCACTAGGTCATGTCTTTTATGCATGGGACTTTGCTTAAACACTCTAGAAAACCTATAAATAGAAACTCATTTGCAACTATGAAGGGATCTTTTGGGAGGTGAAATGTTGGTGTTCCCTCTCGAGAACCTAGCCTTCGGAAGTCCTTAGAAGGTTTTGGAGGTCCATTCAACACTTATAAGAAGCTCGGGATCGTTTAACATCATCCATAATGGATCACCGGCTTGATTGTTCTAATTTACCGATGATTTCATTACTATATTCTATCTTTGTTGTTATGTTCAAGCTCGTTATGAGCTAAACTTCATTTATTATTCAAATTTAGTAAAACTTTATGTAACTTGTGATGAACTAATCGTGTGGTTTATATTATGTTAATGTTATGGTAATCTTGGGTAAATTTTTGATGGGTAGCATCTATATTTTAACAGGGAGTTATAAACTTATAATTTATAATTGGGAATGTCATACAAGATTAAAAAACGTATGAACCAACTATTTAATTGCAAAACGGTCTTCATAAGAAATCCATGGCTAATGAACTAGAAATGGTTATTAGATATCAAATCACCTTTAACTCTCTATTATTGATGGGTTCCCTTTTATTAGTTTGAGAAATCTACAATAATTATCATAGTTTTCTAAAATTAATGGTATGTTAGAAAAGAACTTGTTCAACTCTCTTTTTAACATTAAGTTATGTTTCAAAATCATATGTTGAAAGAGTGCACAAGTATTACCTACATTACTAGTGGCTTGGAGGATTAGCATTGTAAGTTACTCGATACCGGTGTCCTTGTCACTACGGAGCTGGCAGACGAGAAATCCGGGTTGGCTTACGTTTATAAACATTAACATAATTACATTAATCAATATCTTTAACCATACCACCAATTCATCACAAATATATAAGTGTAATCTAAATTAGGATTATAGCCTTACTTCACTAAAAGAACCGCCAAAGTGTCTATCTATCTTTATTTGTTTAATTTATCATTTCCAAAACCTAAAACTGATAGTCAATTATAAGGGTTGTTGAGTAGGCTTAGTATGTCCGCTGATTGATACTCGATTCTTACCAACACTATATTTCATCATGATAGGTACACTTGTCTTTATGTGTGTAGTTTAGTATTAGTAATAACCATTTAAACTGAATTTGTGCGAGAAACATTTATCAAAATGTATATACTATTTGCACGCACCAAGTCTAATATGACCAAGAATTACTAGCCCTGGTCCTTGTAGTGCAAAAATGGAATCATATCTTCTTGGTTGACATTTCTTTATTACGACGGACCATTACACTCTCAAGTTCTTATTAGAGTAGAGGGTAACCGCAACAGAGCAACACGACTTTCATTTACCGTTGAATTGCTTACTTTGGTTCTACAAAGACACGACCATTACACCAAGTCTACATAAAACTCATGCCATGTGATTTTTTTGATAATTTAAAGTCAAACAAAGATAATGGAGGTGTGAATGCGTTATTGGGGAAACCATTTACCGTTGAATTGCTTACTTTGGTTCTACCTTAATATTCGTGCTTACGAAAATTCAAAGGGCCTCAAGTAGATACTTACACCGACAAGGTCATCTGAGCCTTGGCAACCGATCTTCTGCCCATCCAAGCTTCTCTATATCGTTGTTCAAAGGCCGAAGCATGGTACCTGACATCCCACCATCTAGAACAATATCCTTATAGAAGCTCATAGCACCCTGATGGCAGGACATGGTGGATTTGTCAAAACATTTAAAGTGGTCATAGCTTAGTTTTATTGGCACATCTTAAGCTGGATGTTCGTCTCTTTATCTAGACATGTCTCACCTGTCAACAACAAAAGTATGAAACGTTTTCCTCGTCTGGCCTGCTACAGCCACTACCCATCCCACAAAATATTTGGGAGTATATCTCTCTTGAATTATTACCAGGGTGCCCTCTTCCAACCATTTTGATACCATTCTTGTGGTGGTGGATAAACTAAGCAAATATACCTACTTTTTAGCCTTAACAGATCTATTACAGCTAAAGGGTGTAGCTGTCGTGTTTTGTAAAGAAGCTGTCCAACTTCATGGATTTCCTCAACCAGTTGTTTTCGGACATTATATTTTAAACAATTTTTGGCAGGAGTTATTCTGGTTGCGCAAAACTTCACTCAAAATGAGAATCGGCTACCACCCCCAAATTGATGGCCAAAGCAAGTATTAAATCATTGTCTCGAGGCTTATGTTCGTTGTTTTGTTCAAGATTAGCCAACCAAGTGGAGCTTCATTCTTTCCTGGGTGAGTACTCTTACAACAAAGCCACCATTCTTCCATCGAAACCATTCCCTTCGCAATCGTCTATGGCAGGGATCCCCCTCTCTATACACGTAAGTTGTTGGAGATATGAATAATGGCAAGCTCGAATCCTAATTATTAATGAGAGATGATATGCTTCAACTTTTATACCACAGTTGACAGAAGGCTCAAGACAGGATGAAAGAACATGCTAATTTAAACATCAGGATCTGACCTTTGAAATTGGTGATATGGTCTTTCTTCGCATTCAGCTCTATCGGCAAAAAGGTTTAGCACGCAGTCGTTGCCAAAAGTTACTACCTCGTTTCTTTTGTCCATATCGCATTATCTACAAGGTGGGCGAGGTCACATATGAATTGGAATTACGCCCAGGTCCCTTGTGCATTTTGTTTTTCATGTTTCTCTGTTAAAACAAACCGTGGATCACTTCCAGCTATTCCTGTTGCACCTCTATGTATTACTAAGGAATGAGAGATTGATTTATTACCCAATGATGTCTTGGTGCATCGATGGGTCTTGGAGGCTGATATGCCTACTTTGGAGCTACTCATCTAGTGGGCCCAACGACCGGTCGGAGAGGCTACCTTTGAAATATGACATTTTGGCAAATCAATTTCCTTCCATCTAGTTTGAGGACAAGTCGTTATTCCAGGTTGGTAGAATTGATACAGTTCCTTACAAGTGTATTCTCGAAAGAAATAGACCCAACCTCATGGATCACATAACAGCCCAGATTCGAAGGAACCGTCAAATCAATGTGGATATTTTTTGGGTAAACATGACCTATATGTTTCACAAACTGATTTGCAGTTCAAGTTAGTGGGGGAGGTTTCTTAGGAGAGTAGTTAGCATGTTTTGTTCCTTTCATATAGCACCATTATGTAGTTCGGTTCTTGTTTTTAATTTTGCTATTGTAATACTGTACGGGAGACTGCCCTTCTCGAATTAGGTACCTTTGTTGCACTTTATTTTAGTAATACTACAGTTAATTTCCTGTTTTGTATCATCATACCTTGTTTGACAGTAATATGAGACATTACCCTGATATCTATACACCACTCAAAGTCATCATATTCATGGGTGGTAGCTTGAAGTGTAGTAGTGAAGTTTGATGGTTCCAACAGGCTCACGTGTGAGAGATGGGCTTGTTATTAGGGCATATTAGCAGGCCTAAGCGAGTATAATGCAGCGGGTCAAGAAGTGCCTTGTCATGGGTCAACCCACCCAAATTGAGTTGGGAAGGGACAACGGGAACAAGCCATCACGTGCCCAAATAAGGCGTCTGAACACTCGCGATCTAGGCGACGTCAAGAGAAGCTTGTTGAGCCAGCAAGAGAACCTTTATGTTGATTTGGCCTAGAGGATTCTTGATAGCTCTGATACCATGATAATAAGAGAATCAATCACCTTTTCCATTAAAATTGGTAACAAAAAATACTTAGAATACAACCAGCTAGGGGTAAACTACATGAACTGATAATACAGAGAACAATTAATGAATTCAACAAATATTATGAGGATATATCTGCCTACTTTGGAGTTACTTGGGATAACTATGACCTTTTGAAAGATTGGAGTTTTGTTTGGTGTGCCTACTTTGGAGCTGCTCATCTATGGGCCAAACAAACGGCAAAAGAGGCTACCTAGGACAACTATGACCTTTTGGCAAATCAATTTCCTTCCTTCCAACTCGAGGACAAATAATTTTTCCTAGAGGTTAGAATTGATACGGTTCCCATACAAGTATATTCTCAAAAGAAAAAAAATCCAGCCGAATGGGTAACATAACAACCAGATCCAAAGCACCCCTCAAGCCAATGTGGATATTTGTTGGTGTATGGCCCCGCTTCCGGAGACCTCACAGTTGGACATTCACAACATATTCATAAAACATTTCATAATTCATTATCACATTGCAGTGGAATTTAAACATTTAAAAACCATTCATTATTTATAAACGTTGTTGCTAAGTAATACATGTTTGGTATAGTTACAAAAGATCATTAGTTTGCATTACAAAACAACAATGTTATATTCATGAATGGATGTCAGCCTTGTCCCGACGAGTAGCCTCCCCGAGTGCCATCCTCAACAATATTACCTTCCAACTGAAAACGAATAAAAGTTAGCTTTGCTGAGTGAGTCCTAGTTTTAAAATCATAAAAATATCTTGATAGATTTGTATACAAAATACTTCTTAAAGAAAATATCTTATCTTTTTTTTCGGATGTGATCACACATCATACATACAAATCATATCCATTACATCATCACCATTCTCTTTCTTGCTTATTATTATTATCTTTCACTGTCGATATGGACCAAAGTGCTATACCCCCATATAATGCGCATAAACCTGGTACTGGGCCTTGAAGTCTATAAATAGACTCCATCCGTGGTGCACATATGCTGGCACCGTACCGGGCAGCAACAGTGGTCCCCTCAATCTTAAAGATTGACCCTGTGTACATCCTTTGGGTTAGCTAAACCGTACGCAGTTGAGCTAACGACAACATGGTCGTGCACCTCCTGTAAATTTTTACTTGCAAGTCTTTTCATTCCTTATGTTCCACTTTTCGTTAATATTAATCTTCCACTTGATTAATAATAATACTTTATGATCATAGGCAATCCACATAAAGTCACATATTAATATCATAATAGGCACATAAGGACAGCCCACAACATGCATAAGATAATCAGGTACAAGCATCAAGTCAACCATGGTCAAACCCTAATCTTGATCTTCCAAAATTCCAGAAAATTTCTTGTCTTAAACTAATGCGGATGAACAAAACCAATGCGGGTGAACAACTTGCAAATGCGGATGAACAACTTGCAAATGCGATGAACAAAAACTAATGCGGATGAACAACTGCAAATGCGGATGAACACTTGCAAATGCGGATGAACACTTGATAATTATTCTGTCGTAAAAGAAATGCCGATGGACACTGTAGCAAATGCGCATGCATAAAAAAAAATTCTGATGGATACTGTAGCAAATGCGCATGTATAAAAAGAAATGCTGATGGATACTTAGGCTGAATTAAGGCAAATGCGGGTGAGCAAAAGTGAATGCAGGTGAACAAAACACTTAGGCGATTATCACAGTGTAAATGCGGATGAACCATCAGACCTGTAAATGAGACTTATGCTATAACCAGTTCTAAAACCTCATTCCCATACATTCTTAACATAGATCAATCATGCTAAACTCTTAGAACAAGCTTACAACCTCATAGAACATAGAAGTTCATACACGTACATACACAGTTATCGTACATAACGGTTGTAAAACATTTAAATGCATTTTCAGCCCCAAAGAAGTTTTAAAACATAGAATCGGGGTCCTAGAACTCACCTATTGCAGCAAACAAGTGAATCTCCTCCCAACTTGCGTGCACAAGAGTTCAAACACCTAGAACAAGCCAAAACAAACACCCAAACACCAAACACATAGAAATCAGTTTCTAAGGTTGAAACCTCAAATAAACCGAACCTATTAATCACAAAAACCTACTAACCTTGAATAATCTTCTTCTTCACAATTCGACCGAGAGGAAACACAAAAACCAGCTTTCTTTCTTTCTTTTCTTCTTCGGAAAGCAGCAGCAGAAAGAGCATGGGCGACCATGCTCTTTATACACCCACTTTTGACTTTTTGGTACTATTTACACAAAGCACCCCTCAACTTTGCCTTCTTTTTATTTTCTTCAAATTACTTTTCTTTCCTTTTTATTCTGACGAAATTTCGGGTGTTACAAGTCTACCCCCCTTAAAGAGGTTTCGTCCCCGAAACCTGTCACTCTTCGAATAACTGTGGGTAATGCTGTCTCATCTCTTCTTCGGTCTCCCACGTAGACTCGGATCCTTTTCGGTGTTTCCACTGTACCCGCACAAGTGGAACCACTTTATTTCTCAATCTCTTCTCCTTTCGGTCGATGATTGCCACTGGTTGCTCCACATAATTGAGCCGTTCATCCACTTCAATATCATTCAATGGTACAATCATATCTTCGTCAGCTAAGCATTTTCTTAGATGAGATACATGGAATGTCGGGTGAATCCCATTCAACTCATCGGGCAATTCTAGTCGATAGGCCACCTCTCCTACTCGTGCAATAATTCGGAAAGGCCCTATGTATCTTGGACTCAACTTGCCCCTCTTCCGGAACCGGATGATCCCTTTCCAAGGCGAGACCTTTAACATAACTTTATCACCCACGTTGAACTCGATGGGTCTACGCCTCTTATCGGCATACGACTTCTGTCTATCCTTCGCCGCCTTCATAAAGGCTTTGATCTTTTCCAGCTTCTCAGTCGTAGCCTCAATCACCTCGATGCTTCCCAATTCTTTCTGCCCAATGTCTCCCCAACACACGGGCGTTCTACACCTCCTACCGTACAGCATCTCGTATGGTGGCATACCAATGCTGGCATGATAACTGTTGTTGTACGAGAACTCTGCTAACGGTAGGTGATCATCCCAACTTCCTCCAAAGTCGATCACACATGCCCGGAGCATATCCTCGAGCGTCTGAATCGTCCGCTCAGACTGACCATCTGTCTGAGGATGGTAAGCCGTGCTAATGTGTAGTCTCGTCCCCATGGCATCATGGAATCTCTTCCAAAACTTCGATGTGAACCGGGTGTCACGATCTGACACAATAGACACCGGCACACCATGGCGAGCTACAATCTCTTTGATGAACAGGTCCGCCAGTCTCTCGGAGGAATACGTCTCGCGGATCGGTAGGAAGTGAGCACTCTTTGTCAATCGGTCAACTATCACCCAGATGGTATCGCACCCCTTCGCAGTACGGGTAGCTTCGTTATGAAGTCCATGGTGATGTGCTCCCACTTCCACTCGGGTATATCCAACGGTTGGATCTTCCCGTATGGTTTCTGATGTTCTGCCTTCACTTGCAAGCAAGGCACTTACATACTCTGCCACGTCCCGTTTCATACCCGGCCACCAGTAGTCTTTCTTCATGTCTTGATACATCTTGGTAGCACCGGGATGAATGGAGTATCGAGTTTTATGAGCTTCGTCCATAATTCGCCCACGTAGATTCCCATATCGAGGAATCCACATTCGTCCAAAGCGGGTTCTAACCCGTGGGTATTCCCTCCAATTCTGCGACTAAACCTCTCATCCTTTCGGAGTTGAGGCGATCTTTTTAACGCTTCATCTTGGAATCCTTTAACCTTGTCATCACGTCAGAGGTCATCACCAATTGATACCTTCACCCGAATTGGCTCGGGCCTCTCTTTTCGGCTGAGGGCATCAGCCACTACATTGGCTTTACCCGATGGTAATGGATTTCACAATCATAATCCTTAATCAGCTCTAACCACCTCCTCTGCCTCATGTTGAGATCTTTCTGCTCGAAGAAATACTTTAGGCTCTTGTGGTCCGTGAAGATTGTGCATTTCACCCCGTACAGGTAATGCCGCCAAATCTTTAATGCAAAGACCACAGCCGCGAGCTCCAAATCATGCGTGGGATAATTGACCTCGTGGGTTTTCAACTGTCGGACGCGTAGGCTATTACTCTCCCACGTTGCATTAACACGCAACCCAGTCCCGAATAGGAGGCATCCGAATACACCACTAAGTCTTCACTCCCTTCAGGTAATGTCAAAACAGGAGCTTGAGTTAATCTTGCCTTTAACTCCTCAAAAGCATCCTCCTGTTCTCGTCCCCACACAAACTTCACATCCTTGCGTGTCAACTTAGTCAAAGGTGAGGCTATCTTGGAAAAGTCTTGGATAAACCTTCGGTAGTAACCCGCCAAACCCAAGAAACTGCGAATCTCGGATGGCGTCTTTGGAGACTTCCATTGCATTACCGCCTCAACCTTTGCCGGGTCCACCATAATTCCTTCGGTATTCACCACATGACCCAGAAACTGAACTTCCCGCAACCAAAAAGCACACTTAGAGAATTTAGCATACAACTTCTCCTTTCTAAGTGTCTCCAACACTTCACGTATGTGGCCGGCATGTTCTTCTTTGCTCTTCGAATAAATCAGAATATCATCAATAAACACAATCACTGATTTATCTAACATCGGCCGACACACTCGGTTCATCAGATCCATAAAGGCAGCTGGCGCGTTAGTTAAACCGAATGACATAACGAGAAACTCGTAATGTCCATAACGCGTGCGGAACGCTGTCTTCGGGATATCTTGTTCCTTTACCTTCAGCTGATGGTAGCCAGATCGAAGATCTATTCTGGAAAACCAACTGGCACCTTGAAGCTGATCAAACAGGTCGTCAATCCTTGGTAGGGGGTATCTGTTCTTCACTGTCAACTTGTTCAACTCCCGGTAGTCTATACACATTCTCATACTACCGTCTTTCTTCTTTACGAATAATACCGGAGCACCCCAAGGAGAGATACTCGGTCTAATAAACCCCTTATCCATCAGTTCCTGTAGCTGATCCATCAGTTCTTTCATCTCGGTCGGAGCTAACCGATACGGTGCCTTGGCAACGGGTTGCGCACCGGGTATCAGGTCGATCTGAAATTCTATCTCACGGTCCGGTGGCACACCTGGTAGATCTTCGGGAAACACATCCGGGAAATCACGTACCACTGGCACTTCTGATAATTGTGGTATCGACACGTCCACATCTTTCACGTATGCCAAGTAGGCACAACATCCGCGCCTCATACACTTCTCTGCCACTGCCATCGAAATCACTTTCGGAACCGTAGTGACGCGATCACCATAAACTATCACTGAACTCCCATCGGGTGCAACTAACCGAATCATCTTTTCCGACACACGATGTTTGCCTCATAGGCTGCCAACCAATCCATCCCCAGAACTACATCAAACCCGCCTAGGGGCATCACAAATAGTTTAGCGAGAACCTATGGCCTTCTAACTCTATGCCACAATCCTCAATCATATCAGAAATTCTGGTAGACTTACCAATAGCAGTTTCTACATCAAAAGGTTCATCGATGCTCCTACTACTAACAGGCAATTTAGCACAGAAGGCAGCAGATATGAAACTCCTACTAGCACCAGAATCAAATAGTACAGAGGCACAAGTTTGGTTTACTAGGAACACACCTGACACGACGTCGGGGTCTACCCGGGCTTCCTCTCGGGTCATCGTGAAGGCTCTTGCACTTGCCCTCTGCCCTCCTTCTTCTGGCCTCTTCTTCAACCCAGAACTTTCAGCCCTTGGCTTCTTGCAATCCTTGTTCATATGACCGATTTCACCACAGTTAAAGCACCGTGGGGCTCCACACATCTTTGAAATGTGACCGGGCTTGCCACATTTGTAGCAGACATTCATTCCCAAGCGGCATTCCCCGCTATGTTCCTTCCCACACTTATCACACCGCCTCAACCCCGAGCTTGCAGTAACCACTCGGTGATCATCCATCCTCGGCCTCTTACTGTTCGGGTTGAAACCACCACGCCCGAATCTCTTCCCGTTCCAACTCCTGTTATTACCACCCGTCTTCTTCACCTCAACCACCGCTACTTCCCTTTCATCATACAACATTCCCGCCAAATCCACTGCCGACCTAAAAGTGCTTGGTTGGGCAGCGATCAAATGTCTGCGGATGTCGGTCGGTAGTCCCTGAACGTACCGATTGATCTTCCTCGATACCGGCGTAACCTGATCCGGCACCAACCTCGCCATTTCGTTAAACTTGGCGGTGTATTGCTGGTGGGTCATAGTTCCCGCCTCCAGCTGTAAGAACTCCCTTTCGATCTTGTTGAGTTCTCGGTGAGGACAGAATTCCTCAATCACCAACTTCTTCAGCTCACCCCATCTCATTCTCTCGATGGCCCTGTCACCCTCGGCTTGGACAAGATTGTCCCACCAACATAGTGCCGAGTCGACAAATGAGTGGCGAACATCACTTTCTGGTCTTCCCGACACTCACTGATCTTCAATACTGCCTCCATCTCCCTTATCCAGTGGTGGGCAGTAGCAGCGTTACCGTTGCCGTCAAAAGTAAGGGGTTTACACCGTTGGAATACCCCGTAGCTGCATCCCCTCGCGGTTTCCCGCACCACCACCTCTTCATCATCACTTGAGGCTCCCCCTCCAGCATTTAGCTCCTCCTCCTCATCGTGATCCCTCACATCACCTCTCCTGCCAGCAGTCGTTCTCCTCTCCTCCTCCTTCTCCTTTCGTTCATCCTCCCTCACAGCTCGGATCACTTCAGTCACGACAGACGGTAGGATTGTCTGCATGACTTGGTGAACCTCCTCCACCACTGCCTCCTTCACCGAGGCTCTCAAGTTAGCACTCTCATCCACCCCCTCTGGGTGATGCAGATCAGGCCCAGCAGTAGCCGTCTCTGCGGTCCTCGTCTTGTTCTTTGCGGCCCGGGGTCTACCAGCACGACCACCCCGAGTTCCACCTCGAGAAGCCTTAGATGATCTACCTCCAGCCATCCTCTAACACTATAAGATCCAAACACCAACACGGTCATTCAAGGTAATAGCTCAGTTAATGTTAAGTATAGTAAGTCCCTAATTACAGTGGCCAGTTGTGATTAGCCACTTACTTTACTCTTCGTTCCCCGAGCATTTCCTATCCTGACTACATCAGTATTCAAATCTACTAAAGCATATAAATCAAATAGCATGCGCACATAATACCGGTTAACATTATAAAAGAATTACCTGATGGCACATAGCTACTCGGGCTGACATTCCTCCATTCGGTCCCATTTTCAGTTTAAGTTTAGGTTTTTGAAAATATTTACCCATTTCTCTTAAACTTTGGCTCTGATACCAACTTGTAAGGCCCCGTTTCGGAGACCTCACAGTTGGACATTCACAGCACTATTCATAAAACATTTCATAATTCATTATCACATTGCAGCGGAATTTAAACATTTAAAAGCCATTCATTTATTTATAAACGCTGTTGCTAAGTAATACATGTTTGGTATAGTTACAAAAGATCATTAGTTTGCATTACAAAACAACAATGTTATATTCATGAATGGATGTCAGCCTTGTCCCGACGAGTAGCCTCCCCGAGTGCCATCCTCAGCAATATTACCTGCCAACTGAAAACGCATAAAAGTCAGCTTTGCTGAGTGAGTCCTAGTTTTAAAATCATAAAAATATCTTGATAGATTTGTATACAAAATACTTCTTAAAGAAAATATCTTATCTTTCTTTCGGATGTGATCACACACCATACATACAAATCATATCCATTACATCATCACCATTCTCTTTCTTGCTTATTATTATTATCTTTCACTGTCGATATGGACCAAAGTGCTATACCCCCCATATAATGCGCATAAACCTGGTACTGGGCCTTGAAGTCTATAAATAGACTCCATCCGTGGTGCACATATGCTGGCACCAGTACCGGGCAGCAACAGTGGTCCCCTCAATCTTAAAGATTGACCCTGTGTACATCCTTTGGGTTAGCTAAACCGTACACAGTTGAGCTAACGACAACATAGTCGTGCACCTCCTGTAAATTTTTACTTGCAAGTCTTTTCATTCCTTATGTTCCACTTTTCGTTAATATTAATCTTCCACTTGATTAATAATAATACTTTATGATCATAGGCAATCCACATAAAGTCACATGTTAATATCATAATAGGCACATAAGGACAGCCCACAACATGCATAAGATAATCAGATACAAGCATCAAGTCAACCATGGTCAAACCCTAATCTTGATCTTCCAAAATTCCAGAAAATTTCTTGTCTTAAACTAATGCGGATGAACAAAACCAATGCGGGTGAACAACTTGCAAATGCGGATGAACAACTTGCAAATATGGATGAACAACTGCAAATGCGGATGAACAACTTGCAAATGCGGATGAACACTTGCAAATGCGGATGAACACTTGGTAATTATTCTGTCGTAAAAGAAATGCTGATGGACACTGTAGCAAATGCGCATGCATAAAAAGAAATGCTGATGGATACTGTAGCAAATGTGCATGCATAAAAGAAATGCTGATGAACACTTGCAAATGCGGATGAACACTTGGTAGTTATTTTGTCGTAAAAAAATGCTGATGGACACTGTAGCAAATGCGCATGCATAAAAAGAAATGCTGATGGATACTGTAGCAAATGCGCATGCATAAAAGAAATACTGATGGATACTTAGGCTGAATTAAGGCAATGCGGGTGAACAAAAGTGAATGCGGGTGAACAAAACACTTAGGCGATTATCACAGTGTAAATGCGGATGAACCCATCAGACCTGTAAATGAGACTTATGCTATAACCAGTTCTAAAACCTCATTCCCATACATTCTTAACATAGATCAATCATGCTAAACTCTTAAAACAAGCTTACAACCTCATAGAACATAGAAGGTTATACACGTACATACACTGTTATCGTACATAACGGTTGTAAAACATTTTAAATGCATTTTCAGCCCCAAAGAAGTTTTAAAACATAGAATCGGGGTCCTAGAACTCACCTATTGCTGCAAACAAGCGAATCTCCTCCCAACTTGCGAGCACAAGAGTTCAAACACCTAGAACAAGCCAAAACAAACACCCAAACACCAAAAACACATAGAAATCAGTTTCTAAGGTTGAAACCTCAAATAAACCGAACCAATTAATCACAAAAACCTACTAACCTTGAATAATCTTCTTTTTCTTCACAATTCGACCGAGAGGAAACACAAAAACCAGCTTTCTTTCTTTCTTTTCTTCTTCGGAAAGCAGCAACAGAAAGAGCATGGGCGACCATGCTCTTTATACACCCACTTTTGACTTTTTGGTATTATTTACACAAAGCACCCCTCAATTTTGCCTTCTTTTTATTTTCTTCAAATTACTTTTCTTTCCTTTTTATTCTGAGGAAATTTCGGGTGTTACAGTTGGGTAATCCACGTGACCCATATGTTCCAGAAACTGATCTGCAGTTCAAGTTAGGGGAGGAGCTTTCTTAGGAAAGTAGTTAGCATGTTTCTTTTCCTTTCATATAGCAGTATTATGTAGTTGTTCGATTCTTCTTTTTAATTTTGGTATTGTAATATGTGTGGGAGACTGACTCTTCTCGAATTAGGTACCTTTATTGCACTTTATTTTAGTATTACTACAAGTAATTTCCTTGTTTCTATCATCGTAACTTATTTGATAGTAAGATTAAACATTGCCCTGATATTATGCAGCACTCAGAGTCATCATGGTAGCTTGAAGTGCAACAACAAATTTCGATGGTTCCAACTGGTTTACGTTTGCAAGATAGGCTTTTTTTTAGGGGTTTTGGGGGGGGGCTTGGCAAGTATGGAGTAGTGGGTAAGAAGTACCTTGTCATGGGTCACAACCCACATAGACTAAGTTGGGTATAGACAAGGGAAACATGCCACCACGTGCCCAAATAAGGCATCTGAACACTAGCGTCTAAGGTGGACCGAAAGAAGTGTGTTGGGCTAGCAAGAGAACATTTATGTTGATTAAGCCTAAAGGATCCTACAGGTGACCGATTGCTATTTGGGTCGCGACTATGATTTTCCATGCCCTGAGGCCGCTGACGCTGATTGTTAGGGTCGTGCATGTTGATCACGAGGAGAAGATGGCTGATTGGATGGACTGTTGTTGAGGAATATATTCTTGATGGCATCCATCTCTTTCCAAGTGATATTGGATCGTAAGTTTTGTTGTTGAGGAATATATTCTTGATTTCGTCCATGCTTCAAAGGCGGTGGAATCTGGTTCAAGAACCCGTACCAATCTGACAAGGTTTAAGAGACCCATTCTAAAACAATGGCATCAATGTCTTTCCAAGATTCAAACTTAGGATCATCTTGGATTGGTGGTCCTGTTCTCGTGAATTTGTTTACATATGCGAAGGCTCTTCGGTCTGTGCCGTGCAGACCACGCGCAGGCATCAGTGTCTGTAGATTGTTTGTTTTTTCGAAGAAATTTCATTAAAAAACATCTGCGCGTGGTCTTCTTGGTGCAAACATAAAAATATAACTTCAAAACACTTCTCAAACCTCTTCTCAAAACCCACCATCACCCTTGTGAAAACCCTTCTACAATACCCAACCCACCAACCGCCTCCCCGATACCCACCATCACCCTGGTCACTAGCCGCGCACCCCAAACTCGCCAGCCACCCTCTCCCTCACATGCAGCCATCCCCTCACGCACTCCAACCCGCCGGCCACCGTCCCCTCGCGCACCCCATCCTCTCGCACCTAACCTTAATTACAATGCCTATAAGGTTGATTTGCCAAGGAATTATGGAGTCTCGGCCACCTTCAATGTTGTTGATCTTTAACCTTATTATGATCCCGATGAACCGTTGCCATGTTTGAGGGCAAAATTTTCTGAAGACGAGGAAGATGATGGACGCACACCCGAAGCCTCGCCTGGAGCTACAGCCGATGCCGACCCGGCCCAAAGTTAGGATGAATGGAACTGGGTCTGTTTAGCCCAAGTCCAGCCCAGTGCATGAGAGGCTTCTGACACTCCACCCACGATGCAAGCATGTTTCAGTCAATTTCAGTATTCTTAAATTCTAGAAATGTTATTTCTTTGTTATATTATTTCATTTGACTTTTTCCTAAGCAGTTTCATTAATTTCCCAATTGTAAGCTTAGTGGGTGGTTATTATCTGCTTTTCCTACCTTTTGTATCGAGCATGAATGAAAGGAAAAGACAGTTTTTGGACTTTTTGCAAATTATAGAATTCTCCGTGAGAATTGTATTCCTTGCTATTCTAATCATTGGCAGGATTAGAAGGTGATCTAGGAAGCCGGTGCTTGATATTCACGTGGTGAACCTGTAGCGTGGAATTAAGAACCAGAGTTTGCCCAGCGAACCTTCGAGTGGTGTGGCTGTAACTCGACGGTACGTTGAATTTTCAACTATTTTCACCGTTCGGGTTATTTTTCGATCCAATTACTAAGTCTCTGTATATCAATACACATATCGACACACATTGGCCTATTGTTCTACCCCCAATATAACCATTGTGAGCTTACACCTTCTAATTGATACATCAATAAAAATGTATAACTGTTCTAACCTCATAAGTTTACAAGTACATGAGAGACTCCAAACTAGACTTTCTACTAATAACTAAAAGACCCATGCACTTAACATTTAGTTTAAACCTTCATGTATGATGATAGTGCTTAAAGATCTTAGATTTAAGGATTTAAAATGAAAATGCATCTACGAGATGCTCCATTGACATTGAAGCTTGGAGTAAATGAATTCTAGCTTAGTGGAGTGTGGTAAAATAGTAATCTAGGCATCACTATCTACGTCATATTTAGCCTTGACAGTAAGTTACTAAATGGATTTGACGCTTGGTGACCAAGCGCTTCTTCTAAGATGTACAATGGTTGGATGTGTTGTTTACATATGTAAATTACAATGTAATCGAATCAAATGTGTGTGGCTAATCTATAGAAACTACTCTGTTATTTATTGTGATTATTACCTATATATTGACTACAACTTCAGCATAAATATAACAAAACAAATATCATAACAATGGATTAAATTGATATATATCTCGAACAGTTGATTATATGAAATTATATTAATTACCTGGAATGCTTTTTTCCTGTCTTCAATGGGTTTCCCACATATGTGCCAAAAAATCATCATTGGAGCTGTTTTTTTGGATCTCCAACAGACCTGCTGATACAGGCTCTCAATGTTATTCTATAAGCTTTTACGCCTAGTTTAAAAACATGTTATACATCTATACTAGTAACTATTAACATGCATCATTAGAAATCAGTATATATATATATAGAATAGAGCTACAAGGCTGAAGAGTTACTTGAATTCTTGTTTGGTTGATGTAATAATGTTGTTATCTGTTGTGTTCCCCAAAGGAAGTTCCTAGTGATGCATGTAGTAAGCACTGGACAAAAGCTTTCTTAGGGGATAATTAAGTAACAGGGAGGGAGTGAACAAACTTCAGAGACATTTTTTTCATTTTGTCTTATAAAAACCCAAATTTTAAAAAACATGTTGTATGTACGCTCTTGAAAATGCATAATTATTTATACGACAGGTTGAGTTGTTTAGCAGAATACACCCTGAATTGCTTAACATAAGTGAGTTTTTTTGTTAAAAAACTCATTTTTTCTAATAATTGTAGGGGTGTATCTAAGAATTCTGCATATAAATGAATGATTTTTCTATGTAATGTGCAGCAACAAATGATTCAAACTTACATGCCATCAGATACTACTAGGGTAGCAGCAACTTCAAACATTTTTTTGGATAGAGAATTTTTTTGATACAATATGCAAGAACCACCATGTGGATAACAATGAAAACCGCAATATATATTAAGATAGAAAAAATAGTGTATGTAAGGCAGATTTCATTCATATTAGAACAAAGTGAATGTAGATATAAAACACACGCAGACACAATATATTAGTTACCATCAGATCTACTACTTGGAATCATAAAATATGTATGCAACTTATGTAAAATGTAATGCCATAAAATGAGTAGGAAACTGACCTTCATGGAGCTGCAATACCACATTAAGAATAAGTGGTAGCTGCTCAAGCTACAAAAAATCAACGGGCCTTAAGCATTCATATATATAAAAATAGAATATAATGGTGAGGGGGAGACAATAAGCACAATGTCCAAATCAAACAAGAAGATTTACTCGTTGGACTAAGAGATTTTAGATCTTCACCTTAAAAGTACGAACCTCTTATGCATTAATAAGATAGAACACCAATTTGTTATTATATTTTTCTTTTCACCATAAATTTGATTTATGTGTAGAATCAAATTAAAATTATCTCTCATACTTATAGTGAAGCTAACCATATAAACTTAAACTATTTGATCAAGAAAAACCTTACCAAGAATGATGCAAAATGTTTGATGTCGTGACTGCATTTAATCCAATGTACAACAGGCACCAAAGCTGCCAATAATATTTCCAAGACAACCTGCATAACAACAGTAAAGAAGTTCATAGAATAAAAACAACTTTGACAACAAAAAGGAAACAAGAGATAAACAGTTATGCATAGATGTTCCGTGCAAGCATAGCAATGTTAACAAGAAATCTGGAAATTCTAAGCTTACCATGTAGAAGTATGAAATGGAATTCATTGTGGCAAAGAAGAGGGTGTTCAAAGTCTGCAAATAAAGTTAGTTGCTAGGAAACAGTTTGATATACAAATCACTGGTTTCATATTTCTATTCCAGCAACAACTACAATACTCAATATTAAAAGCATGAAACTTACTTTTCTATTGGAAATTTGTATATGCGTCAATTGGTATCATTGAAAACCTTGAAGTAGAGATAGAAGGTGAAGATTAAAGCAAAGATAGCAACAGCCTCATGATCATAGCTCCCAGCCAGATCTAGATATGTAGGGTGACACCTACAAGATAAAGAATTATCAATAACTGAATAGACCATAGAAAGTTGTATCTAAACATGAAACTTGTTCTCACTTTATCTTAGAGTTGATACCTACCTTCATGTGATGGATTGACTAGAGAATTACATATCCAACTGGCAGCTGATGTCTGACTTTATAGTGGCAGAAGATTAATCATTGTCTATTAGAAGAAAATACTAAAATTGACCATAAATCTGTGTTTCTACTAAAGTCCACTAATCTTCAAGATATTTCAATAAATATATGCCCAGGTCAAAAACAACATGAAACATGGTCTATCATATTGAATGATGAAATGGTTACTAGAAATAATTATATGGCTGTATAATATAAAGATATCCTCCTCAACAAACTCATGTTAAAGAATAAAAGAAATGCAACTTTAGGCCACATTTCACACAGAAATTGAGGTAAACTAATAAATAACAAAAGATGCCTATGTCCTTGAGAAATTAAGTAAAGCAACCAGGCTATCATCCAGAGAATCATAGAAAAATATAAAATACTATGAATATTAGGTAATTGTATATACAAGTCAGTAACATAGTATTGCATAGAAAAATTCACACTTAATACATACAAAACAGAAAATAAACTATCAAAAGTACCGGCTATGTAATTACCATGGGCAGAAGAACTGCAACAGTGAGTCCATATCCTGTTCCCTTAACTTCCTATAGCAAGTGATAAGATAGAGGAAACTTCGTATTGTTTCTAACAGCAATCAATCTAGAACCAGCTACTACAACAAAAAAGCACAATAGTGTTCATATGAAAAAAAAAAAAACAAACTTTAGTCAAGAGATATGCTGGCCATGCAGCGAAGGCAGATAATATAAGAGAAGTAAATACACTTATAGTTTCTACAGATAGGAGTGAAGCACCCTGACGTCAATAACATTGCCACTATTCTTTAGCCAGAACAAACTGTGTTAAATCAAAACCCAGATTATTCTCTGATACACACTTCCATATGGTTCAAGCAGTCAAAGTCAATCCATGGTAAACAGTTCCACCAATAACTAGTCCTTAAAAGAAGTAAATGATATTGTTTCGTGTTAGCTTTATTAAATGATATACTCGATGATAAAAAGAAACAAAAACTTATTCACATGCCACTACACCGGGTATAATTCAAATTCTATGTTAATAATAATACAAACAAGGATATACCGCAATTATGAAAATATTACCCTAGTTATTAAAGTGAAATAATAAACTTAAAAAATCATTGCTAACATCCAGCATGTTTAAATCACATCTTTGAATACTCGAACACAAAACTTGTGAATTATACGAATCGTGAAAACCAAAACTTGAAGTAAAGTAAATCAAAATTGGAAAGTATATAAAGCAAAACATGCATAACCCTTTCAAAATAACCTACAACAAAAACGTATTAGAATTCAAAACAGATTAGTTTATGCAGATCACAAATAGCTATCATGAACATATCAATCGATATGTAGATGATTAGATCCACTGAATTTACTGAGAAACGACGGGGCGGATTAGAATAGTAGGTAACAACAATACATCAATCTACTATTGATGCGTCCAAAATCCTAATGTATGTATGCAACTTGTGTAAAATAATGTCAAAAACGAGCAAGAACTAAACCAACAATCAGAGACCAGTAATACTACATTCATCAAGAATAAGTGGTAACTAAGCTACAAAGAATTAACAAGCTAATCCATATAAAAAAGTATATAATAATAAGACTACTCATAGTGTGAGAGGGAAGACAATAAGGATCATGTAAGTTCTAGATCAATCAAGAATCTTTACTGGTTGGACTAAATAATTTTGGATCTATGCCTTAAAACTACAAACTTGTTTATGCATCAAAAGTACCGGCTATGTAATTACCATGGGCAGAAGAACTGCAACAGTGAGTCCATACCTGTTCCCTTAACTTCCTATAGCAAGTGAGAAGATAGAGGAAACTTCGTATTGTTTATAACAGCAATCAATCTAGAACCAGCTACTACAACAAAAAGCACAATAGTGTTCATATGAAAAAAAAACAAACTTTAGTCAAGAGATATGTTGGCCATGCAGCGAAGGCAGATAATATAAGATCAGTAAATACACTCATAGTTTCCACAGACGGGAATATTCAAAGAGTGGAGCACCCTGACTTCAATAACATTGCCACTACTCTTTAGCCAGAACAAACTGTGTTAAATCAAAACCCAGATTATTCTCTTATACACACTTCCATATGATTCAAGCAGTCAAAGTCATTCCATGGTAAACAGTTCCACCAATAATTAGTCCTTACAAGAAGTAAATGATATTTGATTTATTAAATGATATACTCGATGATAAAAAGAAACAAAAACTTATTCACATGCCACTATGACGGGTATAATTCAAATTCTATGTTAATAATAATACAAACAAGGATATACCGCAATTATGAAAATATTGCCCAAGTTATTAAAGTGAAATAATAAACTTACAAAAATCATTCCTAACATCCTGCATGTTTAATTCACATCTTTGAATACTCGAACACAAAACCCGTGAATTATACGGATCGTGAAAACCAAAACTTGAAGTAAAGTAATCTACTATTGATCCTAATACATGTATGCAACTTGTGTAAAATAATGTCAAAAACGAGCAAGAACTAAACCAACAATCAGAGACCAGTAATACTACATTCATCAAGAATAAGTGGTAACTAAGCTACAAAGAATTAACAAGCTAATACATGTAAAAGTATATAATAATAAGACTACTCATAGTGTGAGGGGGAAGACAATAAGGATCAAGTAAATTCCAGATCAATCAGAATCTTTACCTTAAAACTACAAATTTGCTTATGCATTAATAGAGATAGAACACGAGTTTGTTATTATACAGATCTTTCCATCCTCAAACCAATAAATGCGGATAATCAATTCACATGTTAAAGTCACAAACTATTTGATAAAAAAACGAGTATGCAACACTCACCATTGGAACTCACCACAAATGATGCAAAAGTTCTGATGTCATGACTGCAATAAAACCAACAACAGGCACCAAGGCTGCCAATAATGTTCCCAAGACAACCTGCATAACAACAACAAGAGATGTTTATGGAATGAAGAAACTTAAAAAACGTAATGGGAAAAATAGATGAACAATTATGAGTAGATGTTTTTATGCACGGATAGCATGATCCTCTGTTTCAGCAAAAAAAAAAAAAAAAAAAAAAAAGTTAGGCCTCTTGTTCTTCATTTTTTATGGATTCATGATGAATATTATTAACTTACAAGCTGAGCATATGCAATGTATGACCAAGAGAAACAGCGACCAGTAGCAATGCAAAGAAGCACGTGCATTGGTATGAGATTGATGATTAAAGCATCTCTTCCCAAGAGCAAAGGTGAATGGACGATGAGTCTAAGATAAGAGTTTGCCAAAAAAAGAATAAAGACAAGTGAATAGCATAGCTATGTTAACAAGAAATATGAAAATTCTATTCTTACATGTAGAAGTATGCAATGGAACTTAATGTGGCATAGAAAAGGAATTTGTGTTTAAAATCTGCAAATAAAGGTCGTTGTCAAGAAACAATTTAATATACAAATTACTGGTTTCATAATTGTATTCCAACAAGAAGTAATATTACTCGGGTATTAAAAGCATTAACACTCACTTTTGTCTAGTAGAAAAATAGAATATGCAGCAATTTGTATCAATACAAACCTTGATGTATATATAATAGGTAGATTAAAGTAAAGATAGCAACAACTTCATTGTCAAGTAAAAAGACCATAGAAAGTTGTATCCAAACATGAAACCTTGATTACTGAATTTATAGTGACAGAAGATTTATGTCGTCTACTAGAAGAAACTACTAAAACAAACCAGAAACCTGTAAATCTTCAAGATATTTAAATAAAAATATGCCAAGATTGTCAATTGTATTCATCAGTCCACCAAAGGCATTGAGTTTGCTGTACACATAATATAGATTCAGAAATGGCTTCTAGAAATAACAATATGGTTGTATGAAATAAAGATATCCTCCTCAACAAACTCAAGGAAAGAATACAAGAAATGCAACTTTGGGCTAAATTTACACTGAAATTGAGATAAACTAATGAATACACTCCTGAGTTCTGATTAATGTGTAATTGACATGCATCATATGTCAGTCACGGCCTAAATTTATGTAAAACAAAAAGAAGGCGAAAGAAAAGAGAAAATAACAAAATGTGCCTTTGTCCTTGAGGGATTGAGTTGGTAAAGAAACCAGGCTATCATCCAGAGAGTAGAGAAAAAGGAGATTGAGGAAACTTGTTCTCATTCTATCTTGGAGTGGACACCTACCTTAATGTATCATATTAACTAGAGAATTGCATATCAACTCGCAGCTGATGTATGAATATATAGTAACAGAAGAGTCATTTTTGTCTACTAGAGGAATAAACTAAAATAGACCAGAATTCTGTTTTTCTCAATGAAGTCCGATAAATCTTCAAGATATTTCAATAAATACATGCCAGGATGAAAAACAATATGCCAGCAAGGTCTGTCATTGAATAATAAAACTTTTATCGGTCCACCAAAGGCATGAAGTTTCCTGTACACTTGATTTAAATTCAAAAATTATTTCTAGAAATAACTATATAGTTGTATGAAATGAAAATATCAGACCGAAATTGAGGTAAATTTATGAATACACTCCAGATTCCTAATTAATGTGTAATTAACAAGTATCACATGTTAGTCCCTGCCTATATTTATGTAAAACAGAAAGAAAAAAAGAAATAACAAAAGGCGCCTTTGTCCTCAAGAAATTGGGTTGGGAAAGAAACCAGGCTATCATCCAGAATACGAAGATAACATAAAATAAATTTTAGCCATTTGTATACACTCTATACAAGTCAGTAACATAGTATTGCATAGATAAATACGTGCTTATATTCATACTAGACAGCAAATAAATTATCAAATGTAGCAGTTATGTGATTGATTACCATGGCCAGAAGAACTGCAGCAGTCAGTCCATCACCTGTTCCCTTAACTTCCTACAGTAAGTTAAAAGATAGAAGAAACTTGCTACAACAGAAAAACACAATAGTGTTCATATGAAAAGAAAACAAACCTTACTGAAGAGATATGTTGCCCATGAAGAAAAGGCAGAGAATACAGGAGCAGTAAATACGCACACAGTTTCCGCTGACAGGGTAATATTCAAAGATTGAAGCAACCTAATGTTAATAACCGTTACTAAATTCACTGCAATATTTCCATGAATTGGTTGAATAAAACAAAATGCGTTAAATAAAAAGCCAGATTGTTCTCTGATACAGAATGCATACGGTTCCAACAGTCAAAGTCAATCCAGGGAAAACATTTCACGAGTAACCTGTCCACGAGATACCTTACAAAAAGTAAAAGATATCGTGTCATGTTTACTTAATTCAGTGAAAGACTCAATTATATGTAGAAACAAAAACTTATTCACATACCAGATAGGATCATCAAACTAATTCCAGAAGCTATATATCCCATTCTTTGTAAGGAACTGCAAGCAAAAGAGAAATTTAAACAATACATAGATGCATACATCATATACATGAACACTAAGAGGTATGAAAACAAATCTGCAGCTCTTAAAGTTTATCACATGATAATTTCTTGAGAGGGGGGGGGAGATGAATATATAAACTTCTCAAAAGAGAGTTTAAAATGCTAGAACCATCAAATAGGAAACAGTTATTTATAAAAAATGACGATATTGACTTCCGGGAATATACAGATTAAAACATCATAACATTGGATTCCCCAGAAATCGGGTCATGATCATATATGCTGCAATGTAAACCCAAGCAGGCTATAATACACAGTTACCATATTAGTTCTAAAATCCAGCTAAACATTTTAATAGACCAGTTGAGGTGGCTACATGAGGTATCAATAGAGAAACATGCCTTTTGATGAACCACCCAAACTAAGTTAACTCAGTTACATAAATTCCACCATTTACTCCCACTTGCCTTACGATACAAATATTATAGACCATGTTTTGTTTCATCAAAATACTAGTGCAATAATGAACACATAGAATGGTATTCTAATAAGAGACAAGTCTACAATTCCTGTGAAGTATATGATACTTGACAAATCATGTTAACCAAACCAAAAGTAAAGTAAATCAAATTACAAAACATATAAAGCAGTACCTGAGTGTCTCTGTAATTGAAAAGCGAAATAGCAGTTATAAACACATAGATTGTTTTCCAATGAAAGAAAAATCTAAAATTAGCTTCTCCTGAGATTTCCTTACCAAATCTGTATAGATGGTTTTAAACTTATTCTCTCTCAAAGTGAGTATAATTTAGTTCTAAGTTAAATGATAACAATAATAATAACAACAATGACATACCACAGTTAAGAAAATGCCTCCCTGATTATTGGAATGAAATTATAAACGAACAAAAGTCATCCCTAACATTGAATACTGAAAATCAAAACCCTGTGAAGTATATGATACTTGACGAATCATATTAACCAAAACCTGAAATAAAGTAAATCAAATTACAAAACATATAAAGCGGAACCTAAGTGTCTCTGTAATTGAAAATTGAAATAGCTCAAATAAGGATCAAATTCCTGAATAACACTTTCTTAGTTAATTACCTGCAACAAAAAAACGTATCAAAATTCAAAACAGAGCAGTTTATACAAATCACAAATAGACTGTCATGAACTTATCAATCGCAATGTAGATGACGGAGGGATTGAGAACACCAATCAACAGGAGAACGAAGAACGCGATGACGTTTCCAGATGCGAAACACGGAGTAGAAGAAGCCTCATTTGCTTGCCGAGGTTTTCTACGATGACCACCGGTAACGCCTGTGAGAATGCGAGAGACGTGAGTCAACCAACCTTATAACCTGCAACAACACGTGTCAAAATCAAAATTCAAAACAGATGATTCGATGATTAGATGATTCTATCAACAGGAGAATGAAGAGCAGGATTAGGTTTCCAAACAGAACAGAATTCAAAGCCGAACAGTTCATATAAAACACAAATAGGCTATGATGGACCTATCAATCAGATGATCAGAATCCACTTATCTACCGAGAGAAGACGGATTGAGAACGCAAGTACTCCAATCAACAGGATGACCGTCGAAAGCCTCCGACACCGGTGATTGTGCGAAAATGCGAGAGACTTCGAGTGAATCAACCTAATAACCTGCAACAAACACGTATCAAAATTCAAAACAGAACCGTTCATACTTAAAATCACAACTATATAGACTATCATGAACCTATCAATTGAAACCGTAGAGTTGAAGACGATGATTAGATGATTGGATCAACAAATAGACTATCATGAACCTCCGACACCGGTGATTGTGCGAAATGCGAGAGACTTCAAGTCAATCAACCTGATAACCTGCAACAAACACATATCAAAATGCAAAACAGAACAGTTCATACTTAAAATCACAACTATATAGACTATCATGAACCTATCGATTGAACCGTAGAGTTGAAGACGCTTGTGTTTGCTTGCCGTCGAAAGCCTCCGACGCCGGTGGTTTTGCGAGAGTGAGAGAGACTTGGAGTCAATCAACCGAATAATAAACCTGCAACAAAATCGAATCATTCAAAACAGAACGTATCAATCAATGTTTAGAATCTGAATTCACAGAGAAAAGAGGGATTGAGAACGCGATGACGTCGAGAGACCGGTGGATGAGCGATTCGTTTTCTTCGTTGTCATTTGTGAGAGTTGGAGAGAGAGGTGAATGCATCCGGTGGTTATATGGTGAGTGTGATTGGAGGAGGTGGTACACGTGGAGTCGTTTTATGGGTTGTGCTAGGTGAATTTTCACCGACTAAAAGATATTACCGTTGTCATCAGTGTTGCGAATCATCATTTAAGATTTTCTGAATGATTCGTATCTTAAGCAATAATGTTCACTTCGGCAAATCTTTTACGTGATTTAATGTTTTGTTTGGAGTTTTGTTTCTCATAAAAAAAACGGAATCTTTATTTGGGCTAGTAAACAGTAAAATCAAAGATTTTTTTATGATTACTGGAGTTAAAACTTATTTTAAGTAATTTAAAGGGTTTCAACTGAAGTGTTGTCGTTCAAAAAGAGAAAGAACATGGTATTTATCCTTTAATTATATTATCTTTTTTATTTATTTATATAATCTATGTTTTCATAGTTATTCTTAAATACATGTTAATTTTGGCGTAAAACTATAATTGTAATCCTTGCAGCGGATCTTCATTGAGAATGATAATTGGTCGCGCATTAATCATCAGTTGTTGTTTAGGTATGAGATCCGGTAAGTGAGTGTATGAGATCGGGTATGAGATTAATTTTTATTTTTTTACGGGTATGGAGTGCATCGCATAGCTGTTTGCCCGACCTGATTACCCGATTACGAGTGCGGTGAATTCTAACCTGAGTTGGCTGCCTCACATGGTCAACACACTACATTGGTAAAAACGTCGCATAAAATTTATACACTCACTTCCAATAATGCAATAAATTAATATATAAAACATGTCACCAACTTGTACACCAAGAATGCCTGTACCGACTGTAGTAGCCGACACAGGATTAAAAGGAATTTCCGAAAGTAAAAAAAAAAACATTTCAGTTACATTATCAAAGAATGAAATGTATTAAATTATAATTGGTGTATTACTATCTTTTATTTTTCTTTTCCTAGGTCTTTGCTTATAGACTTTATTTTTTGATTTCGAGTCAAAGGCTAAACTCATGAGCTTTTTTATTATATGATATGTATTTATATTTCATTCTTTTTAACTTTATTTCTTGTTTTCTAAGGCTCATTTTTACAATGACTTAATTTTTTTCATGATTCCCAAATATACTATTGTGACATTTTTTTTTATTTATGTTTTAATAAACGAATCACCGTAACTTTATATGCTTATCTTTCTTTTCTAAACCAAGTAGATCTATGGGGAGATAGAAAGGAGTCGTGATGGCTCAGTAAACTGCTGGCTATCATGACTTTTTACCATCACCACCACCCTATTGCACCATCACTCTACTCAGGTCTAACCACCGAACGACTCCTTTATATCTCTCCACAGATCTGAAACCTCGCTTACCTGACAAAACAACCACCTCTTGCTTGTAGTAGATGGGAATGAGATCTACCGCATCAGCCGACAACCAAAGTTAACTCACGATGGCATACAATAGCAAAGATGGTTTTTGTCTGATTGGGTGTGTGGTGGTAGCAATCCTGGCATAGAAAAATTAGATCGACATAGTAGCTGATATAGTGTTTTTATACAAGGAAATTCTCAAAATGTTTTCATATATTTTTCTCTCATAATATCTCGTTCAAACAATTATCCCCCAAAATGTCCATACTGGAACAGGCGACCACATATTTACTGGCAGCAGGCCCTATCTGTATAACAGAACAAGATAAAACATGACATGTGTCCTAAGCATGTGCCAACGCCTCTCCCCAGCACACGTGTAAAGGCGACGGTGCCTATCTAACATCATTTTCGCAGTCGCCCTCACTTGTTAATTTTTTTAAATATTCAAACAACTTTTCAGATTTACAATTGCCCTAAAAGTCAACAAATGAGAGCATGAGCCTCCATATTAGGGGCAGGTCAGGCGCCCTGCCTGTAGGGAAACATAAGAGAGTTTGGGTGGAGGTGCGAAAACCATATTCGTGTTTCTGTGTGCTATACACACAGAATATTATTAGTGCTAATAATTTTTTCACAATTAATTAGTACTAATATTTTCTAATAAAATCCGATTAAAAAGTATATTTGAAGGTTTTAACAAGATGGATGGAAAACAAAACATTACTTCTTTAAAATGAGTTAAATTTAAGTGTTAAATTTCTTTAGCAATGAGGTAAAAGTCATTTTTATAGAAATTGAAAAACGTCTAAACCCTAAACTATATATAGAAACAAGAAAAGGCAGGCGTATGTTGAAAACATGTACATGCGCTACATGCACCTGTTCTTTTCAATAGGTGGGCGCCTCCTATCATTCGTTGACTTTGGGGGCACCTGTAACTCTAAAACGTCATCCGACCATTTAAAAAATTAACTCGTGAGCACGATTGCTAAATATTATTAGACCAGATAGAGTAGATCTTTAATTAGTTTGTAGTTATCTCTTTTCCTTGAATATCTCAATTTGTTTATTCTACTCTATATATTGTATCATTCAATGGAATAAATCAAGAGATTATTCAACCGTTTATAGTGAACACCTACACATCAATCTAACATTGATGCATCGGTAATCATAAAATATGTATGTAACAAATTACTGTCATCAAATGAGTAAGAACTAAACCAACATTCATAGACCTACGATACCACATTCATTAAGAATAAGTGGTAGCTAAGCTATAAAGAAACAATAGGCCTTAAGCATATGAAAAACAAACAAAACAAAACAAAACATACCAAGTAGATCTCGCTCACAACTATGCTATTTTTAGGGTCTGGGAGGGGTAGGAAGGGGATAAATAGATCGCTTCACTAAGACAATCGACTCCAGCAATTCAATTGTACTTCACAAATAGAGACGTAGATATCATATATCACATATAATATGATAGTAAGTCCCATAGATAAGGCAAGTCATAAAATATCATACAAAGGTAAAACACACCATAGGATAACCACTATGCGACAACATATGCACACAGATAAAGTATACAATGTACCAACAAAGTATACCATGGGCTAATCTACGATAGTACAACATGCACAGTTAAAATATACAATGAAAGTAAGAGGGAAACTGTATAACTAAGGCAAGTGAAGTAAGGCAAACAAACACAACAATGTACCAACAAAGTAAGACAAATCTATAATAAGACCAACAAAAGAGTAGACCTAAAGTACGAGAAGAAAGCTAAGTAGATCTCGCTCACAGCTATGAAAAACAAACAAACAAAACAAAACATACCACGTAGATCTCGCTCACAACTATGCTATTTGTAGGTCTGGGAGGGGTAGGATGGGGATAAATAGATCGCTTCACTAAGACCCCCGACTCCAACAATTCAATTGTACTTCACAAATAGAGACGTAGATATCATATATCACATATAATCTGATAGATAGTCCCATAGATAAGGCATGTCATAAAATATCATACAAAGGTAAAACACACCATAGGATAACCACTATGCGACAACATATGCACACAGACAAAGTATACAACGTACCAACAAAGTATCCTAATCTATGATAGTACAACATGCATAGGTAAAGTATACAATAAAAGTAAGAGGGCAACAGTATAACTAAGGTAAGTGAAGTAAGGCAAACATACACAACAATGTACCAACAAAGTAAGACAAATTATAATAAGACCAACAAAAGAGTAGACCTAAAGTACGAAAAGAAAACTAAGGTCCTATTAGTTATCTATACTCTCCCCTAGCAATCAATTATCCTAATCCTACTTCTCAAGAATTCCTATCCTCGATCATGTCCTCAGAAAAGTGCAGCTCTATCAAATCAGGCCTAATCATCTCATCCCATGTCAGCTTAGCTCTTCCTCCACACATTTCTCAAGAATTCCTATCCTCGATCATGTACTCAAAAAATAAATGTTAAAAAATGAAAGCATGTACCTTATCAATAAAATCTCTATATGAATGAAATCACACCTACTCAAGCGCAGTAAGATCCTCAGTTATTACAAAATAAAATAAAATTAAATTAAATAAAATGTTAATACTCTTCCAACAAGTTTGTAATTTATAACATAAGTTATATACATATACATACATACACACAAATACGCACAAAAACCACTATAATTAATAACTAAAATCACTATAGTTTCAACTAATTAAAATCAATGATTTCAATCAAGTTTCACAATTGTTTTCAAACATGATTCAAGTTTAACATAAGTCTAAACAAGTTTTAAGTTCATATAATCACATCAAATTCCGGTATCATTGAAGTTAAACAAGAAAAAACTTGAAATAACTAACCTAGTAACATACCTAAACCAAAAATCACTATAGTTTCAACTTAAACTTTCTATGTGATATTTACACATACATATACATATATATATACACACATACACATACACCTATACATATACAAACATATAACTATACACATACATATACATACACCTGCAAACACATAAACATAAGATACACACACATATACACTTGCATACACATACACATAACAAAGTAAGATATACACAACTTCATCATAAATTGAAACTTAAATAGTATAACTTCAAGATTAATCAAAATAAGGACAAAATAGTAAATCATTTACCTATGAGAATATCTTCATTGCAGCCGTAGGTCGTCTTTTACGTTTTTTGGGGTGATATGGTGTTGTATGAGCTGCAGCTTCTTTTTACCCTAACGAAGGCTATAGCAGCGACAAATCATCGTTGTTGCTTACATGTGTCGCTGCTAAAGCCAATCGAAACGACGTCGTCCAAATAAAATGTTGAGTAATAAATATAATAAATAATAAACCCTACAGCAAGGACATGTTGCCGCTGAAGTCGCCGCTATAGGTTTATTATTTTTTATTTTTATTTACCTATATCAGCAGAGAAAAAAAGAAAAATTAAATGACTAATAGTGGACCGGGGGAATTTCCCTCCACCGCGTGAAACTATACTGCGATGACAAATCAAAGCAAAAACTAAAATTTGATCAGCAAAAATCAAACACCTAAAGAGGCGACATGTCATCACTATAGCCTAATCTAAAGAGGCGTCATGTGTTGTCGCTATAGATGTCGCATCTGTAGGTTTGGTTTCTTGTAGTGAAAGCAGCAAATAAATTATCAAAAGCACCTGTTATTTGATTGCCATTTAGAACTCCAACAGTCAGTCCTATTCCCATAACTTCCTATAGCAAGTGAAAAGATTGACTTAGTATTGCTTTACAAAAACAATGAATGTAGAACAGACTACTATGATATAAAAACACAATAGTGTTGTTCATATGAAAAGAAAACTTAGTGAAAATATGTTACCCAAGCTGAAAAGGCGTAGAATATGCGCATGGTCTCCACAGGCAGCAAAGTATTCATATAAGTAACGCAGATGTCATGCATATAAGAACAATGTGAATGTAGACATAAAGCGCGCGCACACACACACAATATATCAGTTTACTATCACATATGTCATATCTCAATTCAGTTTAACCTTTAGCAAAACAGTGATATATCAGTGTACCGATAGATGTAGTCGTATCTTAATTCGGATCAAACTTTAAGAAAACATGCACGATATATCAGTTTACCTTAAAAACAAGACGTATCTCAATTCAGATTTTTTTTATTAGGTAACAACAATACATCAGTCTATTATTGATGAGTTTGAAATCATAAAGTATGTATGCAACTTATCTAAAATGTAATGCCATAAAACAAACAAGAACTGACCAACACTCAAAGACCTGCAATAAGCCTTAATCATCCATATAAAAAGAAGAATATAGAAAGAAGACTACTGATATGAACCCAAGTCGTGATACATACCTGCTGGGTCAAACTGGGTCGGGGCAGACCTGGTCAAGCCAAGATGGCGGTAAAAAGAGAATAGATCCAGGAGGTGGGGGTTGATTCGATTAATCAGGGAATGTGGGTTACTTAGTGGGATAGTTAGAACCATATTATCTTCTATATATTTGTTTTTAGATGTTCTAGTTTGGGTGTCGAGTATTTTGGTGTTATTATATTGTTCTTGTATAGGAGACTTGCCATCTCGAATCGGGCTAACCGTTGTCCGTTTGTTATCTATCAAAGTTGTTGATTTTCGGGTTCTATCATTTGGTTCCATTGCCGGGAAAACGAATGGCGCCTGCAATCCAGAATTTGGCAGATCAATGAGTAAACACCATTCACCATTGGAACCTGCCACAAATGATGCAAAATGTTCTGTTGTCATGACTGCATTAAAACCAACAACAGGCACCTAGGCTTGGTAATCACATTTCTTGTAAAAAACTTTGACAACAAATAGAATGATCCTCTGTTTCAGAAAAAAAAAATCCCTCCTGTTCACATTTCTTTATGGATTCATGATCAAGATTTATCACACTTACAAGCGGAGCATATGCAATGTATAACCAAAACGAACAGCAACCAGTCGCAATGCAAAGAAGCACGTGCATTGGTATGAGATTGATGATAAAAGTGTCCCCTCCCCAAGAGCAAATGTGAATAGATGATGAGTCCAACATAAAAGATTTACAGTTTAATATACAAAAAGAATAAAAGACAAATGAAAAGCATAGCAATGTTGACAAGAAATTTGAAAATTCTAGTCTTACATGTAGAAGTATGAAATGGAACTTAATGTGGCATAGAAGAGGAACCCTGTCTTCAAGATCTGCAAATAAAGGTCGTTGTCAAGAAACAGTTTAATATACAAACTACTGGTTTCATATTTGAATGCTAGCAACAAGTATAATACTCGGGTATTAAAAGCAATAACAGTACTTTTGTCTAGTGGAAAAATAGAATATGCAGCAATTTGTATCAATAGCAAACCGTGATGTAGATATAAAAGGTGAAGATTAAAGCAAAGATAGCAACAACTTCATTGTCATAGCTCCCTGCCACTGATCTAGATTAAAGCAAAGATGCTAAAGTCACAAATTATTTTATAAGAAAAATGAGTAGGCACCACTCACCATTGGAACCCGCCAAAAATGATGCAAAATGTTCTGTTGTCATGACTGCATTAAAACCAACAACAGGCACCAAGGCTGCCAATAATGTTCCCAAGACAACCTGCATAACAACAACAACAGCAGTAAGAGATGTTCATGGAACCCGACACAAATGATGCAAAATGTTCTGTTGTCACGACTGCATTAAAACCAACAACAGGCACCTAGGCTGCCAATAATGTTCCCAAGACAACCTGCATAACAACAACAACAACAACAGTAAGAGATGTTCATGGAATGAGAAAAACCTTGACAACAAAATGAAAACAAGAGATGAACACTTATGAGTAGATGTTTTTGTGCACGAATAGCATGATCCTCTGTTTCAGCAAAAAGAAAACCCCTCCTGTTCTTCATTTCATTATGGATTCATGATCAAAAAGACAGGTGAAAAGCATAGCAATGTTAACAAGAAATCTGAAAATTCTAGTCTTACATGTAGAAGTATGAAACAGAACATAATGTGGCATAGAAGAGGAATTCTTGTTCATCATTGGAGCTGTTTCTTAACGCTAT
This sequence comes from Flaveria sonorensis, assembly GCA_025506505.1. NCBI lineage: Eukaryota > Viridiplantae > Streptophyta > Magnoliopsida > Asterales > Asteraceae > Flaveria > Flaveria sonorensis. The sequence goes on from JACCIY010000646.1 coordinate 49,991, forward strand.
TCTATAAGCTTTAACGCCCAGTTTAAAAACATGTTATACGTCTTTATTAGTAACTATTAACATGCATCATTAGAAATCAGTATAAATATAGAATAGAGCAACAAGGCTTATCTATTGTGTTCCTCAAATGCTGTTCCTAGTGATGCATGTTAGTAAGCACTGGACAAAAGTTTTGACAGGGCCGGAATAATTATGTAGCAGGGAGGAGTGAATAAACTTCAGACACCTTTTTTTTTTCAATTTGATTAAAATAATCATTTTTTCTTATAAACATGTAGTATGTACATTCTTGAAAATGCATAATTATTCATACGACCGGTTGAGTTGCTTAACAGAATACACCCTGAATTGCTTAGCATAAATTACTTTTTTTTGGTTTTAAAAAACTCATTTTTTCTAATAATTGACAGGGTATAGCTAGGAATTCAGTGTATAAATGAACACTTTTTCTATAGCAATGTGCAGCAACAAATGATTCAAGCTTACATGCCACAGATAGTAAAAGGGTAGCAGCAACTTCAAACATTTTTGGACAGAGAATCCTGTTGATACAATATGCAAGAACCACCATGTGGATAACAATGAAAACCTGAAATATATATTAATATTATGTATGGAACACATGCCTACACATCATATCAGTTACCATCAGATCTATTATTGATGCATCTGGAATCATATAATATGTATGCACCTTGTGTAAAATGTAATGTCATAAAATGAGTAGGAAACTGACCCAACCTTCATAGAGCTGCAATATCACATTCATTAAGAATAAGTGGTAGCTAAGCTACAAAGAATCAACAGGCCTTAAGCATCCACATATATAAAAATAGAATATAATAATAATAAGACTACTCATAGGGTGAGGGGGAGACAATAAAGCCCTATGTAAATTCCAAATCAAACAAGAATATTTACTCGTTGGACTAAGAGATTTTGGATCTTCGCCTTAAAAGTACGAACCTTTTATGCATAATAAAGATAGAACACCAGTTTGTTATTATATTGTTCTTTCCACCCTAAATTTGATTTATGTGCAGAATCAAATTAAAATTATATCTTCATACTTCATAGTGAAGCTAGCCATATAAACTTAAACTATTTGATCAAGAAAAATCTTACCAAGAACGATGTAAGATGTTTGATGCCGTGACTGCATAAAAACCAACGTACAACAGGCACCAAGGCTGACAATAATGTTTCCAAGATAACCTGCATAACAACAGTAAAGAAGTTCATAGAATAAAAACAACTTTGACAACAAAAGGGAAACGAGAGATAAAAAGTTACGCATAGCTTTGTGCAAGAATAGCACAATCTTTCATTCCAGTAAAAAAAACCTCCTGCTCCTCATTTCTTTATGGATTCATAATCAAGATTTGACATACTATAAGCGGGGTATATGCAGTGTATAATCAAGACACCTAACGACCAGTGACAACGCAAAGAAGCACATCATCGGTACGAGATTGATGATAAGTGTACCCTCCCCAAGAGCGCAGACCTGAATGTGTGATCAGGTATAAGAGTTTACAAAGAGAAAAAAGGAAAAGAACAAAAGACTAGTGAATAGCACTTGTAACAAGAAATCTGAAAATTCTTAACTTACCATGTCAAAGTATGAAATGGAATTTATTATGGCATAGAAGAGGGAGTGTTCAAAGTCTGAAAATACAGTTCATTGTCAGGAAACAGTTTAGTTATGCGAATCACTGGTTTCGTATTCGTATTCGTATTCCAGCAACATGAAACAATTTGTATCAATAACAAACCTTGATGTAGTGATCGAAAGTGAAGATTAAAGCAAAGATAGCTACAGCTTCATTCCCATAGCTGCCAACCACTGATCAAGATATGTAGGACGGCACCTGGAAGTCAGAATTATCAATAACTAAATAGACCATGTAAAGTGTATCCAAACATAAAACTTGTTCTCACTTTATCTTGGAGTGGATACCCACACTTATGTAACAACCTGACTACAAAATTGCATACCTGATAAATTTGGGTAATGTAAACTGTTATTTGTCCTCTTTGACCCGTCCATATTTGACATCTTTGACCTTTTAAACTTGCCCATTTTTTGCCCCCGGCGATGAGAAATCTTGGATCCGTCACTTGTTCTTCTAGATAGGTATGTATATATTACAATATAACCGGATTAAATGTGTGGCTAATATACACACACTATTCGGTGTATTATTGTGACTATTTCCTCTTAATAATATTGACTGCCAACTTCATCATATATATAACAGAACATATATCTCCAACAATGGATTAAATGAAGTCATATTAGTTACCTGGTATACTTTTTGCTTGTCTTCAGTGGGATCCCTTAAAGATGTGTGTACAAAATCATCATTGGAGCTTAAAGCAAAGATAGCAAAAATCATATGTTTGTTTGGATCTCCAACAAACCTGCTGAACGAGGTTCTAAACACTATCCTATGGCTTTTAAGCCCAGTTAAAAACATATTATACATCTGTATTAGAAACTATTAACATGCATCATTACAAATCAATATATATAGAATTGAGCTATGTGGCTTACTTGAACTTATGTGTGGTTGATGTAGGAATGTTGTTATCTGTTGCATTCCTTAAAAGCTGTTCCTAGTGGTGCATGTTAGTAAGCACAAGGCAAAAGCTTTGTTAGGGAAGAGCAGGGAGAGATTGAATAAACTTAGCAGATGCTATATGTATTGCATTTGACAAAAATAGTGCAATTAATTACTTCACATAAATAAGGCAGATTTCATTCATATCAGAAAAATGTGGATTTACACATATAACACACACATGCACAATATAACAACTTACCATCAGATATGTTCTTATCTCAAATCAGTTTTAACCTTCAGCAAAACATGCACAATATAATTCAGTGTAATCTTAACACCGATACATGAAATTATTATTGATACATCCGAAATTATGAAATATGTATGCAACTTATGTAAACAAACAAGAACTGAACCAACATTCATAACCTGTAATAGACCTTAAGCAGCCATAAAAAAGGAATGCGATAAGATGACTACTCATATGTGAGGGGGTGACAATAAGCCTCATGTAAGTTCCAAATCAAACAAGAATCTTTATTGGTTGGACTAAGCGATTTTGGATCTTAGCCTTAATAACGTTTTTTTGATTTAATAAATATAGAACACCAGTTTCTTATTCTATGGATCTTTCCATCCTTAAATTAATGTGTAGAATCAATTTACACGTTAAGGTCACAAACTATTTGATATAAAAAACGAGTAGGCACCATTCGACATTGGAACTCACATCCCATGATGCATAATGTTTGGATGTCATGACTGCATTAAAACCATCAACAGGCACCAAGGCTTAATGTTTCCAAAACAACCTGCATAAAAACAGTAAAGATGCTATTTGATCAGAAAAGAACGAGTAGGCACCATTAAATATTGGAACTCATCACACATGATGCAAAATTTTCCGATGTCATGACTGCATTAAAACCAAGAAATGCAACAAACTCATGTTAAAGAATACAAGAAACACAACTTTAGGCCACATTTAACACTGAAATTGACGTCAACTAATAAATACACTCCTGCATCCTGAAGAATGTGTATGACATGTATCCCATGTGAGTATATTTATGTAAATCAGAAAGAAGGCAAACGAAAAGAGAAAATAAGAAAAGATGCCTATGTCCTTGTGATATTGAGCAAGTAAAGAAACCAAGCTATCATCCAGAGAAGCACAGAAAAAAGAAGATAATATAAAATCCTAGAAAGTTTAGCTAATTGTATATACAACTCAGTAACATGGTAGTGCATAGAAAAATACACACTTAAATTCATACAAAACAGAAAATGAATTATAAAAAGTACCTGTGATGTAATTACCATGGCTAGAAGAACTGCAGTAGTCACCTGTTTTATAACAACAATGAATCTAGAACCAGCTACTACAACAGAAAAGCACAATAGTGTTCATATGAAAAAAAACAAACCTTAGTCAAGAGATATGCTAGCCATGCAGCGAAGGCAGATAATATAAGAGCAGTAAATACGCTCATAGTTTCCATAGAAGGGGAAATATTCAAAGAGTAAAGCACCCTGACGTCAATAACATTGCCATAATTCTTTAGCTAGAACAAAATATGTTAAATCAAAACCGAGATTATACTCTGATACACACTTCCATATGGTTCAAGCAATCAAAGTCAATCCAAGGTAAACAGTTCCACCAATTACTCGTCCTTACAAGAAGTAGATGATATTAAGTCACGTTTGCTTTATTGAATGATATACTCAATGATATAAAGAAACAAAAACTTATCTACCACTATACCAAGTATGATCATGAAATCAATTACAGAAGTCATATATCCCCTTTCTTTGTAAGGTATAATTCAAATTCTATGTTCAATGATAATGATTATAATAAAAAGGATATTCCGCAATTATGAATATACTACCCAAATCATTGAAGTGAAAATAAACGAAAAAAAATCATCCCTAACATCCTGCGTGTTTAAATCACATCTTTGAATACTCACAGTCAAAATCCTTTGAATTATACCTTACTTAACAAATCATGAAACCAAACCCTGAAGTAAAGTAAATCAATTTAGAAAACACATAAAGCGAAACCTGAATAACACTTTCAAACCTAATAACCTGCACCAATAACGTGTTAAAATTAAAACAGATCAGTGTATACAGATCACAAATAGGCTATCACGAACATATCAAACGGCATGTAGATGATTAGATCCACTGAATTTACCAAGAAACGACGGGACGGATTGGATCTACTCATATCTCAATTCAGTTTAACGTTTAGCAAAACATATCAGGTAACAGCAATACATCAATCTGCGATTGATGCTTCCAAAATCCTATAATATGTATGAAACTCGTGTAAATAATCAACGAGCTTGTTTTTTGTATTAATAAAAAATACAATATCCTGCAATACTACATTCATCAAGAATAAATGATAGTTATGATACAAAGAATCAACGAGCTTGTTTTTTTGTATTAATAAAAATAGAAACAGCACTTTGTTATTCTATGGATCCGTAAATCAATAAATGTGTAGAATCAATTTACATGTTAAAGCACAAAATATTTTATCAGGAAAAAAAGAATAGGCACCATTCAAAATTGGAACTCACCACACATGATGCATAAGGTTCCGATATCATGACTGCATTAAAACCAACAACAGGCACCAAGACTGCCAATAAAGTTCCCAAGACAACCTGCATAACAACAGTAAGAGATGTTCAAGGAATGTAAAAAACTTTGACAACAAATAGAATGATCCTGTGTTTCAGAAAAAAAAAATCCCACCTGTTCTTCATTTCTTTATGGATTCATGATCAAGATTTATCATACTTACAATCGGAGTATATGCAATGTGTAACCAAGACGAACAGCAACCAGTCGCAATGCAAAGAAGCACGTGCATTGGTATGAGATTGATGATAAAAGTGTCCCCTCCCCAAGAGCAAATGTGAATGGATGATGAGTCCAACATAAGAGTTTGTCAAAAAAGAATATAATACAAATGAAAAGCAAAGCAATGTTGACAAGAAATCTGAAAATTCTAGTCTTACATGTAGAAGTATGAAATGGAACTTATTGTGGCATAGAAGAGGAATCCTGTCTTCAAAATCTGCAAATAAAGGTTATTGTCAAGAAACAGTTTCATATACAAACTACTGGTTTCATATTTGTATTCTAGCAACAAGTGCAATACTCGGGTATTAAAAGCAATAACAGAACTTTTGTCTAGTGGAAACATAGAATATGCAGCAATTTGTATCAATAACAAAAGGTGATGTAGATATAAAAGGTGAAGATTAAAGCCAAGATAGCAACAGCTTCATTGTCATAGCTCCCCGCCACTGATCTAGATTAAAGCAAAGATGCTAAAGTCACAAATTATTTTATAAGAAAAATGAGTAAGCACCATTCACCATTGGAACCTGCCACAAATGATGCAAAATGTTCTGTTGTCATGACTGCATTAAAACCAACAACAGGCACCAAGGCTGCTGCCAATAATGTTCTTGTTATCAAGACTGTTCTTGTTATTCAATATAAATAGAATCTATCATTGTGATCAAGACTGTTCTTGTTATTCTAGTTTACAAACTAGTATCTATTAATCACACTTAGAGCATTCACAGTAGGTTTCCCATTTTTCATGTGACTGTGTGCTCTATATTATAGGGATGGTACCGTAATTCCCCATCCATATATGGGAAATCACAGTACAACCTCATAAATTTTTTTATATTTTTAAAAGTGTTAGAGAAAAAGTAATGATAAGAATATTAAAAAGTTTTATTTAATTGAAATATAGAGTAAAAAACTAGTGTTTTTAGTGTAAATATGAGATGGGAATGGAGAAGCCACTGTGAATGCTCTTAATGTATTTTATTACAGTGACTTTTCATATTTGCAACAAAAAGGTATCAAAATTGAAAACGGATCAGTTTATACAAATCACAAATAGGCAGTCATGAACGTATCTGTCGATGTTTAGTGATTAGAACGCAAGTACTCCGGGAAAATAAAGAAGCTAGTGAAGAACACGATGACGTTTCAATAAGCGTAATAACCTGCAACAGCCGTCGCATTTTGTGAGAATGCGAGAGACTTCGAGTCAATAAACCTAATAATTAACCTGCAACAAAAATGGTCAAAATTCGCAACAGAAACAGAACAATTCATAGAAATCAGAAATAGACTATTATGAACGTATCAAACGATGATTAGATCGACAGAGTTCATCGAGAAACAACGGACTGAGAACGCAAGTACTCCGATCAACAGGAGAATGAAGAACACGATGACGTTTCCTCCGACGACCGCCGGTAACAAAGCGAAATCGAGAAGAGTTCATACAAATCACATATACATATATCATGAACCTATCAATCAGATGATCAGAATCCACTTATCTACCGAGAGAAGACGGAGAATGAAGAATGCGAAACAAAGCGAAATCGAGAGCCTCCGGTGGTTTTCTCCGATGACTGCCGGTGACGGCCGTCAAGAGCCTCCAGCGCCGGTGGTTTTGCGAGACTTCGAGTCAAAGACAAGGGTGGGGTGGGTGAGGTGAGGGCATCTGATTTTATTGATTTGATTTAATTACCCTTTGTTTGTAGTTTGATGTGTGTGATTGGAGGAGGTGGTACACGTGGTACTGCTTTGCTCGTTCGATTACGTGAATTTTCACAGCGTTAAAGATATTATACCGTTAACATCATGATTACGAATCCTGAATTAAGATTTTCTGAAAGATTCCTATGGTAACATTGTCTCTGTCAAATAAGATTTGACATCACCATGTGGTTGAATCTAAGTTAATTTTAATAAAATTTTACATTTACTAAACACGTGTTATTTTTTTCTTCAATCTTATTATAGTTTTCTGTTCAAATTCATTTATCTAATTTTACGTATATATAAATATATGGATCATTTGACCTTGTTTATAACCAACTAAGCTATAATCACGTGCATTAAACGTGTTGAATAAATATTAATTTTAAAATATCTTATATTTTATCAAACACTCGTTGTTTAAAAACTTCAAGTTTTTTTTTAAAACTTGTTTTTATATATATGTTTTATTTTTTTAAAAATATTGATTTTAAAATATCTTATAATATTTTCCAATTACACCCTACTCTATTGTATATATTTATTATGTTTGACTATAAATTCATTATTTTCGTTAGTTTTAACTATCACAAATGCATGAACGGATATGTTCAATAGGAGGAGGGTACCTTAATTTAATTCAATGTTAAAATGAATAATTAAAATTTTATTTTCTTAAATTTCTATTAGTAAACATGAGTTCTGTTTATAATTGATTTATTGTTAATTACCTATTTCTTTTTTTTTTTTTCTTAAAGTTTCAATTCATTACATACAAATTAATCAATCCATTATTAGCTAATAAAAATAAACCATAATAGATTCTCCAAGATAACTTAAGAATGATTTAAGAATAAATAAAATATATAATTTTATATCTCAAGCAATTTATTAAAAATAATTGTGTTTTTTATTTTTTGTTTTAAAAATACTGATAATATACTAAAAACATCAAAAGTACTTATTAAAATTGAAAGATAATACTTAAATATAACCAAAGTTTCATATAACGTTCGTAAAAATGTATATAAATACAAATCTAAACATATACATCTTCTTAGTTTTTTAGAAAAATTGATGTAATTTTGTTTGTTCGACATAACGGTTCATTGCTGATCAGGTTACATTATATGTTAATTGCATAGTCACGTTATATTATATTCGTTCACTATGTTAAAATATGTAGTTCTAACTATTTGTTATGGTATTTCTACTCCACAACTGTAATAGTATTTGTATAAAGCTTAATTTTAGCTCCTCAAAACTTTGTTATGTTTTGCTTGAAAATGTTTTTATTATTGTGAAATTCATTTCGTCATGATAGCTAGAAACCAACTTATATAAAAATAATATTGTTAGTTCACATTAATTAATTTCATTTTTACTAACTAGGTTTTTTGGGTTGACATTTTAGAAAGTTTTTTGTTATTATATTGAAAGATCTGGAATATAATGAGTATAATGATTCAGCATGTTTAATACATAGTATAGAATTATATAATTTCTATTATAAAATCCCATGAATACACGGGTCTATAACTTAGTTCTATATTATTTGATTATTCTTATGATATCTTACCAAAAATAAACATTAATCATCAATATTAACAAAATATCCTTTGGTGTCTCTGGGCATTTATGGATAACATTGTATAACGATACTGATGTTTTTTATCGGCATGGGTTTGATTCTTTATATTACCAATACGTTATCATCAGTCGATATCCCGATGATACCCAAAAATAATATCATAATTTGAATACAATTCTGGTTCTAACAAACTTTATATCGGGCAAAAAAATATTAGATGTCACATCCCGGCGGAAGCGTGAAATGCTTTAGATGTGACTAGCTTGTTCAGAACGTATTGATCATAAAATAAACAAACAACACATAGAGACATAATAAATATATATCATATTTAGTACCAGTTCGGGTTACATTAATGTTAGTTCACAAAATTTTAAACATAACCCTATTACAAAACATGCTAACTTAACTGCTACATCTTCAGTAACGATGGAAGTAAGCCTCCACTGCCAAGCTAAGGTCATACAGGTTAATAGTTAAATTCACACAAACTTTTCCCATAACTTCTCCCCAACCATTGTACACATCAAACGAGAACATAATATTGTTAGACATGTTGAATACCTGAAAAAGCATACTCAAAACAATCAACATAATGTTGATGAGATCATAGGTTTAATATCGAAACAAAATACGTATATTGATGCATCATAGATAAGTTTACAACCAAACCTACTTATAAGTCGGGTGATTCATAACTATCATAATATAAATCACAAAAATTTGGATAATATAACATCACAACACTCGTTCTGTTGGTGCAGGAAATATTTTCCTAAGTAGCGCTACCTATATTATCCAACGGTTCCACATCCGAATTAATGGTTGTAACATAAATGACAGTATATCTCAAAAATCTTATATATATGCATCAACATCAAAACAGTATGCCTTTCCCCCAAAAAAAACTTTATTATCACAAAATGAGGCTATGAGTCTATAGATTAGAAATAAATATCATTTCTTTAAAATTTTTAGCACCTCGGTTTTCAAAAATCAAAACAGAAGTTATAGTTACCTATTTGTCACGAAAATTTTATAGCCAGAAACATACAAATATCTATTTTAATATGTAAAAATTTCATATATCAACTAATTATAGTTTATTTTCTGGAATTTTTACAATATTTTGGAAAATTAGCAAAAATACCTACGGGTTCTTAAATTTCACCAAAATGTATCAGAATCTATATACTAAAATTCATATTATCTCATAAATTCCTAAAGTATTAATGCATAATAAAACCCTTTCTTATGATTTTTACCATTTTAACAATATTTAGTAAAAATATTAGAATATCTCTAAAAATTCCCAATTTTATACAGACGGTTTTAATCAAGATATAAAATTTTATATAAATTTTTCATGATTTATATTATAGACTAGATATTTTTCCCGATTTTCTAATATCAGATTCTTCTAAAATATATAATTCAGGCATAACTACAAACTAGATCATGAAATTTATTCTATAGGTCCTATAAAACATAAGGATTGTCATATAATTTTTTCCAGCTCTCTGTTTGGATCTTCCCGTTGATAATTTTCTTTCAATAACTTAAATAATTTATATAAATTATTTTATCTATCATAATCATACCAAAATTTGCAGAAGGTTATTTTCTAAAATTTCTAACATGCTTCCAGTTTTTACTCCCACAATCACAATCATTTAAATAGCAAATCAAATTTATCAAGAATACACATAATTTCAACCCTTCATTTGTAATCTTTTTGTTTAGTCCTTGGTTTATCATATTTTTTTTCCAGGTTCTTGAATCTTTCTTACTGATTTTTGATAAAGATGAGGTGTTCATAAGGTTTTGTGAAGAACTTGGATGTTTTAACCAAAAGGGTTGGTTATATGTGTTGTTAAAACCTTTTTAAACTTAGTTGGTTATGGATTCGAGGATCAAACCTTGATTTTGATAGAAGGAGAGGATGAAAGAAGTTGATGATAGCTTCTAACTTCTTGGTGAACCGATGGAGATGGTTGTCCTTGAGCTTGATCACTAGTGTGTTGGTTTAGGTGATGATGCTTGTGGTCAATAACCGAGAGATGGTTGAGGATGTGATGGTTGATATGGAGACCGAGAGTTAAAAGCAAGAGTGGGAACAACTAGATATCCGAGAGTTGTGCCGAAGGTGTGAAGATGGTGGCGATTTGTGGTGGTATGCGGTTGCGGTTCCATTGGTCGAGGAGTGGATTTTGCAGAGGAGGTTGCTATGATTAGTTCTAAGCTTAGGGTGGTGAAGTGGCCATTATAGCTTGCCTTAGTCGGCCATGAGTATGATGTGTGGCAGATTTTTAGGTATGCTTGGTGTCTTGGTGATGCTAGGTGTCGACCAAGGGAGCAATTGAGTCACCAAGTCATTAATGCAAGGTTAACTAGTGTTTAGGTTATGATAGGTGGCGGTCAAGGGAATTGCTTAGTGTTTAGCCGATTAGGGGTGGGTTTAGGGAGTTAATGGCTTAGCTTAATCGGGTGCCTTTGATGAACCGAGGGTGATTGTTTAAATGGGTGTTTAAGTGACTTAAGTTTTGGTTAACTTTAGTTTTATTATAAGGTTTCTTGATATAATCTTTGTTTTTGTGATGTTTAGTTAGGTTTGTATCTCAATTCATTTAATGTATGCATGATGCTATAATATTGAAATAACTGATCAAGTAATATCTAGTATAAGAAGTTTATGCATATGAATCCATGCACACGAAAATTCCCATGCATGCATGCAAGCGTGCATACGTACCACATATATATAATTACTAAAATATATATAATTCATAAGGTGTTAGTCAAATATAATGTAATATGTATGAAAATTTCTTAAGGCATTAACTTATCTAACCTTAGTTTTTAGGGTTGCCACATTCTCCCCCTGTAAAAAAAAATTTCATCCCGAAATTTATTGGAGAGTAATCCCTAGGGTTGTGAAGGATTTATCTTGTTACTGACTTCAAATAAGTGGGGATATTTTCTCTTGATTTCATCTTCCCTTTCCCATGTAAATTCTGATCCTTGTTTTGAATTCCATTTGACCTTTGTTATTGAGATCTTACTTCTCTTTAATTTCTTTACTTCTCTTCTCTATCCATGTTTGCTACTGGTTCTTCCACAAAATGAAGTTTCTTATCTATTTTGACTTCTCTTAATGGTATCTTTAAGGTTTCATCATTTAGACATTTCTTCACTATTGGGGGACTGGAACCTAGGGGCTAGGGTTGCAAATGTGGTGGAACTGCAATTGTTTGAAACTTTGGCTGAGTTGACCGTCTTGGCCCATAAAGTAGACTCTCAGCAGCAGGCTAAAGGAAGGTTAAGTACTAACCGGTCCAAATTCAAACTCAATTCCAACCCAAAACCCAACTTCACCCCAAAACCCAACACCGTTTTTAACCCTAAGGCATCATCTTCCTTTTCCCAAAACTCTGATTCTTCTAAAGCACCCAGGAAATGCTCCGTTGCCAAGGTCTAGGGCATATTGCCTCCGAGTGTACCAACAAAAAGGTCATCACACTAGCCGATTTCGAATTAGCCAAAGGTTACGAATACAACAGTGAAGCTCCTTCTGAGTCGATTACAGAAAATGATCCAGCAGAGGAGATGGTTGGCAAATGTTTGGTCATCCGGCGGACATTAAACGTCGTGCCGGCTCAAGAAGAAGTTTTCCGGCGTGAAGCGATTTTTCACACCAGATGCACTATCACTCAACGTGTGTGCACTGTAATAATTGATGGGGGAAGCTGTACAAATGTGGCCTCCCAAACTCTTGTTGATAAATTAATCTTGTCCACCCGACCCCACCCAGCTCCCTATGTAATTCAGTGGCTAAACCATGGTAAGGGCATTCAGGTGACTAACCGGGTTCTTGTTTCCTTGAGTATTGGCAGGTCGTATACTGATGAGGTGTGGTGTGATGTACTCCCTATGGATGCCTGTCACGTACTCTTAGGTTGTCCCAGGCAATTTGATCGCAGGGTAACACATGACGGCTAAAGAAACACGTACTCCTTCATTCACAACAACCGAAAGATCGTGCTTACCCTCGTGTCTCCCACCAATCACTCACCTAAACCCCCACTTTTGAGTACCTTACTCAAAGCTGACCAGTTTAAGTTTCAATCTTTTTGAGAGTTCATCTTAGCTAGACTTGACGAAGAGACAGAACCCGTCACCAAACCACAACACCCTCTCATCCAGCCCTTATTACAAGCCTATGCTCAAGTTTTCCCAGCTGAAATACCCTCCGGTTTACCGCCTATGCGAACCATCCAACACCGCATTGATCTGATCCCCGGAGCAGCTTACCAAACAAACCAGCCTACCGTATTAAGACACAAGAAACCCAAGAAATCAGAAAACAGGTTGATGTTTTATTACAAAAGGGTCTTATTCGTGAATCACTCAGCCCGTGTGCCGTACCAACAATTCTTGTACCCAAAAAAAATGGTGAGTGGCGAATGTGTATGGACAATCAGTCTATCAACAAGATAACCATCAAGTATTGGTTCCCGATTCATCGATTAAAAGATTTACTCGATGAATTATATGGTACCACAGTGTTCTCTAAGGTAGACTTGAGAAGTGGGTATCACCAGATCCGAATACAAGAAGGGAACGAGTGGAAAACAACTTTCAAAACCAAAGATGGGCTTTATGAGTGGCTCGTCATGCCGTTTGGGCTATCAAACGCCCCAAGCACTTTTATGCGCTTCATGAATCACGTATTAAAACCTTTTCTGGGGAGATTTGTTGTTGTGTACTTTGATGACATCCTCATACATAGCCACACAAAAAACAAACATCAGGACCATTTACAGCAATTATTTGAAGTGTTAAACAGAGAAAAGTTGTATGGAAACCTGGAAAAGTGTGATTTCTTTGCTGCCCAAGTTTCCTTCTTGGGTTATCTTGTCTCTGCTCAGGGTATTTAGGTAGATGAAAAGAAAGTTCAAGCCATTCAAGACTGGCCAACACCTCAGTCGATACAACAGGTCCGTAGTTTTCACGGGCTTGCTTCTTTTTATCGGCGTTTTGTCAAGAATTTCAGTTCTATCGTGGCGCCTATGATCGAAGTTACCAAGTTAAAACAGTTCGAATGGACACCTCAAGCTCAGTTGGCGTTTGAAGAACTCAAGAGATTATTATCTTCCACGCTGGTGCTTGCTCTTCCTTGTTTTGAAGAAGTATTTGAAGGTCGAGTGTGACGCCTCGGGTGTCGGTATCGGGGCAGTTCTAACACAATTGGGACGTCCAGTGGCTTACTTTAGCGAAAAGTTGAATGATGCTAAGAAACGGTACTCCACGTATGACAAAGAGTTTTATGCAGTTGTCCGAGCGTTAGATCACTGGCAGCATTATCTAATTTCCAAAGAAATCATTCTCCATTCCGATCACGAAGCGCTCAAGTATATTCAAGGACAACACAAATTGCAACCGTGACACGCTAAGTGGGTCGAGTTTCTGCAGATTTTTAATTTCACTATCCAGCACAAATCTGGTAAACTTAAACAAAGGCGCTGATGCCTTATCTCAAAAGTACTCGATGATTACGTCCTTGCACCCTCGAGTTATTGGGTTGGAACTCATCAAGGACGTGTACCCTGCTGATCTGGATTTTAGCACCATATATGTCACTTGTCAAAGACATGCTACAGGGGATTATCATCTTGTTCAAGGTTTTCTTTTCAAAGGTCAGCTGTTGTGTGTTCCTCGCCATAGTATTCGTGTGTCCTTAATCAAGGAGGTTCACAAGGGGGGTCTAGCAGGGCACCTGGGGATCGACAAAACTACTTCCATATTGCAATCGCATATCTTTTGGCCCAAATTGATGCGAGATGTAACCCACATCATTCAAAGATGTCTACCTTGTCACCAAGCCAAAAGCCACACCCTCCCTCATGGTTTATATTTGCCACTGCCCATATCTGTGTCCCCATGGGAGGACGTTAGCCTGGATTTTATTACGGGTTTGTCGCGTAAGCGTAGCCACAAAGACTCAATCATGGTGGTGGTGGTGGACCGCTTCTCCAAGATGGCTCATTTTGTGGCCTGTCATACCACTTATGACGCCATCCAGGTTGCGTCTCTTTATTTTCGGGATGTTGTTCGACTCCATGGAATACCCAAGACCATGATCAGCGATCGTGACGTCAAATTCCTTAGTCACTTCTGGGTAACATTGCGGCTTAAACTGAGCACCACTCAAATTCAGTACTACCCACCATCCTCAAACGGATGGGCAAACAGAAGCCACTAACCGCACTCTCGGATCTCTACTTCGTGCTCTCATCACCCACAACTTGAAACAATGGGAAGACTTACTCCCGTAGGCCGAGTTTGCATGTAATCGTGCGCCAAGTAAGACTACTAGTTTAAGCCCTTTTATGGTAGTTTATGGTAAAAATCCCCATACACCTTTAGACGTTGTTGTCCTTGATACAACCTCCAGATTTAGTCATGAGGCTAGCACCTTAGCTGCCGATATCAAGCAGCTTCATCAGCAAGCCATGACAAAATCATCAAAAGTAATGACCTGCTTAAATACCGGCATGACAAGGGTCGCAAGCACATTTTGTTTTAGCCAGGAGATCTCGTTTGGGTGCATCTTCGTAAAGAGCGTTTTTAGTCGAAACGTCGCTCTAAACTCAGTCCCCATTCGGAGGATCCATTTCGCATTCTTGCCAAGGTTAATGACAATGCCTATAAGGTTGATTTGCCAAGGAATTATGGAGTCTCAGCCACCTTCAATGTGGCTGATCTTCAGCCTTATTATGATCCTGACGAAACTTTACCATGTTTGAGGGCAAACTTTTCTGAAGACGGGGAAGATGATGGACGCGCACCCGAAGCCTCGCCTGTAGCTACAGCAGATGCCGACCCAACCCAAAGTCAGGATGAATGGAACTGGGTCTGTTTAGCCCAAGTCCAGCCCAGTGCATGAGAGGCTTCTGACACTCCACCCACAATGCAAGCATGTTTCAGTCAATTTCAGTATTTTTAAATTCCAAAAATTTTATTTCTTTGTTATTTTATTTCATTTGACTTTTTCCAAGCAGTTTCATTAATTTCCCAATTGTAAGCTTAGTGGGTGGGTATTCTCTGTTTTTCCTACCTTTTGTATCGAGCATGAATGAAAGGAAAAGATAGTTTTTGGAGTTTTTGCAAAATTATAGAATTCTCTGTGAGAATTGTGTTCCTTGCTATTCTAATCATTGGCAGGATTAGAAGGTGATCTAGGAAGCTGGTGCTTGATATTCACGTGGTGAACCTGTAGCGTGAAATTAAGAACCAGAGTTTGCCCAGCGAACCTTTGAGTTGTGTGGCTGTAACTCGACGGTACGTTGAATTTTCAACTATTTTCGCCATTCGGGGTTATTTTTCGATCCAATTACTAAGTCTCTGTATATCAATACACATATCGACACACATTGGCCTATTGTTCTACCCCCAATATAACCATTGTGAACTGACACCTTCTAATCGATACATCAATAAAAATGTATAACTGTTCTAACCTCATAAGTTTACAAGTACATGAGAGACTCCAAACTAGACTTTCTACTAATAACTAAAAGACCCATGCACTTAATATTTAGTTTAAACCTTCATGTATGATGATAGTGCTTAAAGATCTTAGATTTAAGGATTCAAAATGAAAATGCATCTACGATGTGATGCTCCATTGACATTGAAGCTTGGAGTAAATGAATTCTAGCTTAGTGGAGTGTGGTAAAATAGTAATCTAGGTATCACTATCTAAGTCATATTTAGCCACGACAGTAAGTTACAAAATGGATTTGACACTTCGTGACCAAGCGCTTCTTCTAAGATGTGCGCAATGGTTGGATGTGTTGATTACATATGTAAATTACAATGTAATCGAATCAAATGTGCGTGGCTAATCTATAGAACTACTCTGTTATTTATTGTGATTATTACGTATATATTGACTACAACTTCAGCATAAATATAACAAAACAAATATCATAACAATGGATTAAATTGATATATATCTCGAACAATTGATTATATGAAATTATATTAATTACCTGGAATGCTTTTTACCTGTCTTCAATGGGTTTCCCACAGACGTGCCAAAAAATCATCATTGGAGCTGTTTTTTTGGATCTCCAACAGACCTGCTGATACAGGCTCTCAACATTATTCTATAAGCTTTTACACCTAGTTTAAAAACATGTTATACATCTATACTAGTAACTATTAACATGCATCATTAGAAATCAGTATATATATAGAATAGAGCTACAAGGCTGAAGACTTACTTGAATTCTTGTTTGGTTGCTGTAATAATGTTGTTATCTATTGTGTTCCCCAAACGAAGTTCCTAGTGATGCATGTAGTAAGCACTGAACAAAAGCTTTCTTAGGGGATAATTAAGTAACAGGGAGGGAGTGAACAAACTTCAGAGACATTTTTTTCATTTTGTTTTATAAAAAATTATTTTTTAAAAAACATGTAGTATGCACTCTCTTGAAAAGGCATAACTATTCATAAGACAGGTTGAGTTGTTTAGCAGAATACACCCCGAATTGCTTAACATAAGTGAGTTTTTTTTGTTAAAAAACTCATTTTTTCTAATAATTGTAGGGGTGTATCTAAGAATTCTGTATATAAATGAATGATTTTTCTATGTAATGTGCAGCAACAAATGATTCAAACTTACATGCCATCAGATACTACAAGGGTAGCAGCAACTTCAAACATTTTTTTGGATAGAGAATTTTGTTGATACAATATGCAAGAACCACCATGTGGATAACAATGAAAACCTGCAATATATATTAAGATAGAAAAAATAGTGTATGTAAGGCAGATTTCATTCATATTAGAACAAAGTGAATGTAGACATAAAACACACGCAGACACAATATATCAGTTACCATCAGATCTACTACTTGGAATCATAAAATATGTATGCAACTTATGTAAAATGTAATGTCATAAAATGAGTAGGAAACTGACCTTCATGGAGCTGCAATACCACATTAAGAATAAGTGGTAGCTGCTCAAGCTACAAAGAATCAACAGGCCTTAAGCATCCATATATATAAAGATAGAATATAATGGTGAGGGGGAGACAATAAGCACTATGTCCAAATCAAACAAGAAGATTTACTCGTTGGACTAAGAGATTTTAGATCTTCACCTTAAAAGTACAAACCTTTTATGCATTAATAAGATAGAACACCAGTTCGTTATTATATTTCTTTTCACCATAATTTTGATTTATGTGTAGAATCAAATTAAAATTGTATCTTCATACTTATCGTGAAGCTAACCATATAAACTTAAACTATTTGATCAAGAAAAACCTTACCAAGAACGGTGCAAAAATGTTTGACGTCGTGACTGCATTAAAACCAAAGTACAATAGGCATCAAGGCTGCCAATAATGTTTCCAAGACAGCCAGCATAACAACAGTAAAGAAGTTCACAGAATAAAAACAACATTAACAACAAAAGGGAAACAAGAGATAAACAGTAATGCATAGATGTTCTATGCAAGCATAGCAATGTTAACAAGAAATCTGGAAATTCTAAGCTTACCATGTAGAAGTATGAAATCAAATTCATTGTGGCATAGAAGAGGGTGTTCAAAGTCTGCAAATAAAGTTCGTTGCTAGGAAACAGTTTGATATACAAATCACTGGTTTCATATTTCTATTCCAGCAATACTCAAATATTAAAAGCATGACACTTACTTTTCTATTGGGAATTTGTATATGCGTCAATTGGTATCATTGAAAACCTTGAAGTAGAGATAGAAGGTGAGGATTGAAGCAAAGATAGCAACAGCCTCATGGTCATAGCTCCCAGCCAGATCTAGATATGTAGGATGACACCTAGAAGATAAAGAATTATCAATAACTGAATAGCCCCTAAAAAGTTGTATCTAAACATGAAACTTGTTCTCACTTTATCTTAGAGTTGATACCTACCTTCATGTGACGAATTGACTAGAGAATTATCCAACTGGCAGTTGATGTCTGACTTTATAGTGACAGAAGATTAATCATTGTCTATTAGAAGCAACTACTAAAATTGACCATAAATCTGTGTTTTCTACTAAAGTCCACTAATCTTCAAGATATTTCAATAAATATATGCCCAGGTCAAAAACAACATGAAACATGGTCTATCATATTGAATGATGAAATTATATTTATCAGTCCACCAAAGGCATTGAGTTTCCTGTACACTTGATATAAATTAAAAAATGGTTACTAGAAATAATTATATGGCTGTATGATATAAATATATCCCCTCAACAAACTCATGTTAAAGGATACAAGAAATGCAACTTTAGGCAACATTTCACACAGAAATTGAGGTAAACTAATAAATAACAAAAGATGCCTATGTCCTTGAGAAATTGAGTAAGTAAAGAAACCAGGCTATCATCCAGAGAATCATAGAAAAAAGAAGATAATACAAAATAATGGGAATATTAGGTAATTGCATATACAAGTCAGTAACATAGTACTGCATAGAAAAATTCACACTTAATCCATACACAAACAGAAAATAAACTATCAAAAGTACCGGCTATGTAATTACCATGAGCAGAAGAACTGCAACAGTGAGTCCATATCCTGTTCCCTTAACTTCCTATAGCAAGTGAGAAGATAGAGGAAACTTCATATTGCTTATAACATCAATCAATCTAGAACCAGCTACTAAAACAAAAAAGGACAATAGTGTTCATATGAAAAAAAACAAACTTTAGTCAAGAGATATGTTGGCCATGCAGCAAAGGAAGATAATATAAGAGCAGTAAATACACTCATAGTTTCCACAGACAGGGGAATATTCAATGAGTGAAGCACCCTGACGTCAATAACATTGCCACTATTCTTTAGCCAGAACAAACTGTGTTAAATCAAAACCCAGGTTATTCTCTGATACACACTTCCATATGGTTCAAGCAGTCAAAGTCAATCCATGGTAAACAGTTCCACCAATAACTAGTCCTTATAAGAAGTAAATGATATTGTTTCGTGTTGCTTTATTAAATGATATACTCGATGATAAAAAGAAACAAATACTTATTCACATGCCACTATACCGGGTATAATTCAAATTCTATGTTAATAATAATACAAACAAGGATATACCGCAACTATGAAAATATTACCCAAGTTATTAAAGTGAAATAATAAACTTACAAAAATCATTCCTAACATCCTACATGTTTAAATCACATCTTTGAATACTCGAACACGAAACCCGTGAATTATACGAATCGTGAAAACCAAAACTTGAAGTAAAGTAAATCATAATTAGAAAGTATATCAAGCGAAACATGCATAACCCTTTCGAAATAACCTACAACAAAAACGTATTAGAATTCAAAACAGATTAGTTTATACAGATCACAGATAGGCTATAACGAACATATCAATCGATATGTAGATGATTAGATCCACTGAATTTACCGAGAAATGACGGGGCGGATTAGAATAGTAGGTAACAACAATACATCAATCTACTATTGATGTGTCCTAATATATGTATGCAACTTGTGTAAAATAACATCAAAAACGAGCAAGAAGTAAACCAACAATCAAAGACCAGTATTACTACGTTCATCAAGAATAAGTGGTAACTAAGCTACAAAGAATTAACAAGCTAATCCATATAAAAAGTATATAATAATAAGACTACTCATAGTGTGAGGAGGAAGACAATAAGGATCATGTAAATTCCAGATCAATCAAAAATCATTACTGGTTGGACTAAATAATTTTGGATCTATGCCTTAAAACTACAAACTTGTTTATGCATTAATAGAGATAGAACACGAGTTTGTTATTATACGGATCTTTCCATCCTTAAACCAATAAATGCGGAGAATCAATTTACATGTTAAAGTCACAAACTATTTGATCAAAAAAACGAGTATGCAACACTCACCATTGGAACTTACCACAAATAATGCAAAAGTTCTGATGTCATGACTGCAATAAAACCAACAACAGGCACCAAGGCTGCCAATAATGTTCCCAAGACAACCTGCATAACAACAACAAGAGTTGTTCATGGAATGAAGAAAACTTAAAAAACGTAATGAGAAAAATAGATGAACAATTATGAGTAGATGTTTTTATGCACGAATAGCATGATCCTTTGTTTCAGAAAAAAAAAAAAAAAAAAAAAAAGTTAGGCCTCCTGTTCATTTTTTATGGATTCATGGTGAAGATTAATTTACTTACAAGCAGAGTATATGCAATGTATGACCAAGAGAAACAGCGACCAGTAGCAATGCAAAGAAGCACGTGCATTGGTACGAGATTGATGATAAAAGCATCTCCTCCCCAAGAGCAAAGGTGAATGGACGATGAGTCCAAGATAAGAGTTTGCCAAAAAAAGAATAAAGACAAGTGAATAGCATAGCTATGTTAACAAGAAATATGAAAATTCTATTCTTACATGTAGAAGTATGCAATGGAACTTAATGTGGCATAGAAAAGGAATCCTGTGTTTAAAATCTGGCAATCTGCAAATAAAGGTCGTTGTCAAGAAACAATTTAATATACAAATTACTGGTTTCATATTTGTATTCCAACAACAAGTACATTACTCGGGTATTAAAAGCATTAACACTCACTTTTGTCTAGTGGAAAAATAGAATATGCAGCAATTTGTATCAATAACAAACCTTGATGTATATATAACAGGTGAAGATTAAAGTGAAGATAGCAACAACTTCATTGTCATAGCTCCCCGACACTGATCTAGATATGTAGGGTGGCACCTGAAAGTATAGAATTATCAACTAAAAAGACCATAGAAAGTTGTATCCAAACATGAAACCTTGATTACTGAATTTATAGTGACAGAAGATTTATGTCGTATACTAGAAGAAACTACTAAAATAGACCAGAAACCTGTAAATATTCAAGATATTTAAATAAAAATATGCCAAGATGAAAGACAACATGCCAACCTGGTCTATCATATTGAATAATGAAATTGTATTCATCAGTCCACCAAAGGCATTGAGTTTGCTGTACACATAATATAAATTCAGAAATGGCTTCTAGAAATAACAATATGGTTGTATGAAAGAAAGATATCCTCCTCAACAAACTCAAGGAAATATACAAGAAATGCAACTTTGGGCTAAATTTACACTAAAATTGAAGATAGCAACTTCTAGAAACCTTGATGTATATATAACAGGTGAAGATTAAAGTGAAGATAGCAACAACTTCATTGTCATAGCTCCCCGACACTGATCTAGATATGTAGGGTGGCACCTGAAAGTATAGAATTATCAACTAAAAAGACCATAGAAAGTTGTATCCAAACATGAAACCTTGATTACTGAATTTATAGTGACAGAAGATTTATGTCGTATACTAGAAGAAACTACTAAAATAGACCAGAAACCTGTAAATATTCAAGATATTTAAATAAAAATATGCCAAGATGAAAGACAACATGCCAACCTGGTCTATCATATTGAATAATGAAATTGTATTCATCAGTCCACCAAAGGCATTGAGTTTGCTGTACACATAATATAAATTCAGAAATGGCTTCTAGAAATAACAATATGGTTGTATGAAAGAAAGATATCCTCCTCAACAAACTCAAGGAAATATACAAGAAATGCAACTTTGGGCTAAATTTACACTAGAATTGAGGTAAACTAATGAATGCACTCCTGAATGCTGGTTAATGTGTAATTGACAAGCATCGTATGTCAGTCACGGCCTAAATTTATGTAAACAAAAAGAAGGCGAAAGAAAAGAGAAAATAACAAAATGTGCCTTTGTCCTTGAGGAATTGAGTTGGTAAAGAAACCAGGCTATCATCCAGAGTACAGAAAAAGGAGATTATATAAAATCCTGGGAATTTTAGCCAATAGTATATACAAGTTTGTAAGTTGGTATTGCATAAAGACATACACACTTAAATTCATACAAAACAACAAATAAATTATCAAAAATTACCTGTTATGTAATTGCCATGGCCAAACGAACAGCAACACTCAGTCGGTCACCTGTTCCCTTAACTTCTAATACCAAGTGAAAAGATTGAGGAAACTTGTTCTCATTTTATCTTGGAGTGGACAACTACCATAATGTAACATATTAACTAGAGAATTACATATCAACTGGCAGCTGATGTATGAATATATAGTAACAGAAGAGTCATGTTTGTCTTCTAGAGGAATAAACTAAAATAGACCAGAATTCTGTTTTTCTCAATGAAGTCCTATAAATCTTCAAGATATTTCAAAAAATATATGCCAGGATGAAAAACAATATGCCAACAAGGTCTGTCATTGAATAATAAAATTTTTATCGGTCCACCAAAGGCATGAAGTTTCCTGTACACTTGATTTAAATTCAGAAATTATTTCTAGAAATAACTATATAGTTGTATGAAATGAAAATATCACACCGAAATTGAGGTAAATTTATGAATACACTCCAGATTCCTAATTAATGTGTAATTGACAAGTATCACATGTTAGTCCCTGCCTATAGTTATGTAAAACAGAAAGAAAAAAGAGGAAATAACAAAAGGCGCCTTTGTCCTCAAGAAATTGGGTTGGGAAAGAAACCAGGCTATCATCTAGAATAAGAAGATAATATAAAATAAATTTTAGCCAATTGTATACAGTCTATACAAGTAAGTAACATAGTATTGCATAGATAAATGCGTGCTTATATTCATACTAGACAGCAAATAAATTATCAAAAGTAGCAGTTATGTGATTACCATGGCCAGAAGAACTGCAACAGTCAGTCCATCACCTGTTCCCTTAACTTCCTACAGTAAGTTAAAAGATAGAAGAAACTTGCTACAACAGAAAAACACAATATATAGTGTTCATATGAAAAGAAAACAAACCTTACTGAAGAGATATGTTGCCCATGAAGAAAAGGCAGAGAATACAGGAGCAGTAAATGCGCACACAGGTTCCGCTGACAGGGTAATATTCAAAGATTGAAGCAACCTTACGTTAATAAGCGTTAGTAAATTTACTGCAATATTTCCTGAATTGGTTGAATAAAACAAAATGCATTAAATAAAAAGCCAGATTGTTCTCTGATACAGAATTGCATATGGTTCCAAAAGTCAAAGTCAATCCATTTCACCAGTAACCTGTCCAAGAGATACCTTACAAAAAGTAAAAGATATCGTGTCATGTTTACTTAATTCAGTGATAAACTCAATTATATTTAGAAACAAAAACTTATTCACATACCAGATAGGATCATCAAACTAATTCCAGAAGTTATATATCCCATTCTTTGTAAGGAACTGCAAGCAAAAGAGAAATTTAAACAATACATAGATGCATACATCATATACATGAACACTAAGAGGTATGAAAACAAATCTGCAGCTCTTAAAGTTTATTACACATGATAATTTCTTGAGAGGGGGAGGGGGAGATGAATATATAAACTTCTCAAAAGAGAGTTTAAAATGCTAGAACCATTAAATAGGAAACAGTTATTTATAAAAAATGACGATATTGACTTCCGGGAATATACAGATTAAAACATCAGAACATTGGATTCCCCAGAAATCGGGTCATGATCAAATAAGCTGCAATGTAAACCCGAAGCAGGCTATAATACACAGTTACCATATTAGTTCTAAAATCCAGCTAAACATTTTTAATAGACCAGTTGAGGTGACTACATGAGGTATCAATAGAGAAACATGCCTTTTGATGAACCACCCAAACTAAGTTAACTCAGTGACATAAATTCCACCATTTACTCCCACTTGCCTTACGATACAAATATTATAGACAATGTTTTGTTTCATCAAAATACTAGTGCAATAATGAACACATAGAATGTTATTCTAATAAGAGACAAGTCTACAATTCCTGTGAAGTATATGATACTTGACAAATCATGTTAACCAAAACCAAAAGTAAAGTAAATCAAATTACAAAACATATAAAACAGTACCTGAGTGTCTCTGTAATTGAAAAGTGAAATAGCAGTTATAAACACATAGATTGTTTTCCAATGAAAGAAAAATCTACAATTAGCTTCTCCTGAGATTTCCTTACCAAATCTGTATATCATGGTTTTAAACTTATTGTCTCTCAAAGTGAGTATAATTTAGTTCTAAGTTAAATGATAACAATAATAATAACAACAATGACATACCACAGTTAAGAAAATGCCTCCCTGATTATTGGAATGAAATTATAAACGAACAAAAGTCATCCCTAACATCCTGCACGTTTAAATCAAACCATTGAATACTGAAAATCAAAACCCTGTGAAGTATATGATACTTGACGAATCATATTAACCAAAACCTGAAGTAAAGTAAATCAAATTACAAAACATATAAAGCGGTACCTGAGTGTCTCTGTAATTGAAAATTGAAATAGCTCAAATAAACGTATCAAAATTCAAAACAGAGCAGTTTATACAAATCACAAATAGACTGTCATGAACTTATCAATCGCCATGTAGATGACTGGAGAATGAGAACACCAATCAACAGGAGAACGAAGAACGCGATGATGTTTCCAGATGAGAAACACGGAGTAGAAGAAGCCTACGATGAACGCCGGTAACGGCCGTCGAACGCCTCTGACGCCGGTGGTTTTGTGAGAATGCGAGAGACTTGAGTCAATCAACCTAATAACCTGCAACAAACACGTATCAAAATCAAAATTCGAAACAGAACAGTTCGTATAAAACACAAATAGGCTATGATGAACCTATCAATCAGATGATCAGGATCCACTTATCTACTGAGAGAAGACGGATTGAGAACGCAAGTGCACGTATCAAAATCAAAATTCGAAACAGATCAGTTCATACAAATCACAAATAGACTATCGTGAACGAATCAAACGATGATTAGATGATTCGATCAACAGGAGAATGAAGAGCACGATTAGGTTTCCAAACAGAACAGAATTCAAAACAGAACAGTTCATATAAAACACAAATAGGCTATGATGACCTATCAATCAGATGATCAGGATCCACTTATCTACTGAGAGAAGACGGATTGAGAACGCAAGTGCACGTATCAAAATCAAAATTCGAAACAGATCAGTCCATACAAATCACAATAGACTATCGTGAACGAATCAAACGATGATAGATGATTCGATCAACAGGAGAATGAAGAGCACGATTAGGTTTCCAAACAGAACAGAATTCAAAACAGAACAGTTCATATAAAACACAAATAGGCTATGATGAACCTATCAATCAATGATCAGATTCACAATCACTTCTACCGAAGAAGACGGATTGAGAACGCAAGTACTCCGATCAACAGGATGACCGTCGAAAGCCTCCGACACCGGTGATTGTGCGAAAATGCGCGAGACTTCGAGTGAATCAACCTAATAACCTGCAACAAACACGTATCAAAATTCAAAACAGAACCGTTCATACTTAAAATCACAACTATATAGACTTTCATGAACCTATCGATTGAACCGTAGAGTTGAAGACGCTTGCGTTTGCTTCCAGTCGAAAGCCTCCGACGCCGTGGTTTTGCGAGAGTGAGAGAGACTTGGAGTCAATCAACCGAATAATAAACCTGCAACAAAATCGAATCATTCAAAACAGAACGTATCAATCAATGTTTAGAATATGAATTCACAGAGAAAAGAGGGATTGAGAATGCAAGTGCTCCGATCAACAGGACAATGACGTCGAGAGACCGGTGGATGAGCGATTCGTTTTCTTCGTTGTCATTTGCGAGAGTTGGAGAGAGAGGTGAATGCATCCGGTGGTTTATATTGGATTTACCCTTGATATGGTGAGTGTGATTGGAGGAGTTGGTACACGTGGAGTCGTTTTATGGGTTGTGTTAGGTGAATTTTCACCGACTAAAAGATATTACCGTTGTCATCAGTGTTACGAATCATCATTTAAGATTTTCTGAATGATTCGTATCTTAAGCAATAATGTTCACTTCGGCAAATCTTTTACGTGATTTAATGTTTTGTTTGGAGTTTTGTTTCTCAAGCGGAATCGTTATTTGGGCCGGTAACCAGTAAAATCAAAGATTTTTTAAAATTACCTGAGTTAAAACTTATTATAAGTAATTTAAAAGGTTTCAAATGAAGTGTTGTCGTTCAAAAAGAGAAAGAACATGGTATTTACCCTGTAATTATATTATCTTTTTTATTTATTTATATAATCTATGTTTTTATAGTTAATCTTAATACATGTTAATTTTGGTGTAAAACTATAATTGTAATCCGCTTATTGCAGCGGATCTTCATCAAGTATTGAGAATGATAATTGGTAGCGCATGAAATCATCAGTAGTTGTGTAGTTGTTTAGGTATGAAATCAATCAAACCCGAACCTGATAGGAATACCCGAAACTCGAGACATTGGGGTAGGTATGAGATCCGGTAAGCGAGTGTATCAGATAGGGTATGAGATTAATTTTTATTTTTTCACGGGTATGAATTGCATTGCATAGCTGTTTGCCCGATCTGATTACCCGATTACGAGGGCGATGAATTCTAACCTGAGTTGGCTGCCTCACATGGTCAACACACAACATTGGTAAAACGTCGCATAAAATTTATACACTCACTTCCAATAATACAATAAATTAATATATATAAACATGTCACCAACTTGTACACCAAGAATGCCTGTACTAGCCGACATTGGATTAAAAGGAATTTCCGAAAGAAAAAAAAACATTTCAGTTACATTATCAAAGTGATGATTTTACATATTATACATTGATGTGAACTGTATTAAATTATAATTGGTGTATTACTATCTTTTATTTTTGCTTTCCTAGGTCTTAGCTTATAGCTTTATTTTTGGATTTCGAGTCAACGGCTAAACTCATGAGCTTTTTTTATTATATGATATGCATTTATATTTCATTCTTTTTAACTTTATTTCTTGTTTTCTAAGGCTCATTGACTTAATTTTTTTCATGATTCCCAAATATACTATTATCACATATTTCTTTATCTATGTTTTAATATTTATAAACAAATCACCGTAACTTTATATGCTTATCTTTCTTTTCTAAACAAGTAGATCTATGGGGAGATAGAAGGGAGTCACGGTGGCTCCAGTAAACCGTTGGTCGTCACGACTTACGATCACCACCACCCTGTTGCACCATCACTCTACACAGATCTAACCACCGAACGACTCCTTTATATCTCTCCACAGATCTGAAACCTCACTTACCTGACAAAACAACCACCTCTTGCTTGTAGTAGATGGGAATGAGATCTACCCCATCAGCCGACGACCAAAGTTAACTCATGATGGCTTACAATAGCAAAGATGGTTTTTGTCTGATTGTGGTGGTAGTAATCCTGACATAGAAAAATTAGATCGACATAGTAGCTGACATAGTGTTTTTATATAAGGAAAATTCTCAAAATGTTTTCATATATTTTTCTCCATAATATCTTGTTCAAATAATTATCCCCCAAAATGTCCATACTGGAACAGGCGTCCACATATTACTGGCAGCGGGCCCTATCTGTATAACAGAACAAGACAAAACATGACACGTGTCCTATGCAGGTGCCACACCCTCTCCCCAACACACGTGTAAAGCGACGGTGCCTATCTAACATCATTTTCGCAATCACCCTCACTTGTTATTTTTTAAATAGTCAAACAACTTTTCAGATTTACAAAGGCCCTAAAAGTCAACAAATGAGAACATGAGCCTTCATATTAGGGGCAGGTCAGGCGCCCTGCCTGTGGGAAACATAAGAGAGTTTGGGTGGCGGTGCGAATACCATATTCGTGTTTCTATGTGCTATACACACATAATATTATTAGTGCTAATAATTTTTTCGCAATTAATTAGTACTAATATTTTCTAATAAAATCCGATTAAAAAGTATATTTGAAGGTTTTAACAAGATGGATGGAAAAAAACATTATTTCTTTAAAATGAGTTAAATTTAAGTGTTAAATTTCTTTAGCAATGAGGTAAAAGTATTTTTATAGGAATTGATAAACGTCTAAACCCTAAACTATATATCGAAACAAGAAAAGGCAGGCGTACGAAAACATGTACATGCGCTACATGCACCTATTCTTCTCAATAGTGGGCGCGTGCTACCATTCGTTGACTTTGGGGCGCCTGTAACTCTAAAACGTCATCCGACCATTTAAAAAATTAACTTGCGAGCACGATTGCTAAACATTATTAGACCAGATAGAGTAGATCTTTAATTAGTTTGTAGTTATCTCTTTTCCCTGAATATGTTAATTTGGTTATTCTACTCTATATTATTATATCATTCAATGGAATAAATCAAGAGATTATTCAACCGTTTATAGTGAACACCTATACATCAATCTAACATTGATGCATTCGTAATCATAAAATATGTATGTAACAAATTACTGTCATCAAATGAGTAAGAACTAAACCAACATTCATAGACCTACGATACCACATTCATTAAGAATAAGTGGTAGCTAAGCTATTAAGAAACAATAGGCCTTAAGCATATGAAAAACAAACAAACAAAATAAAACATACCAAGTAGATCTCGCTCACAACCATGTTATTTTAGGGTCTGGCGGCGGGTAGGATGGGGATAAATAGATCGCTTCACTAAGACCCCCGACTCCAACAATTCAATTGTACTTCACAAATAGAGACATAGATATCATATATCACATATAATCTGATAGATAGTCCCATAGATAAGGCAAGTCATAAATATCATACAAAGGTAAAACACACCATAGGATAACCACTATGCGACAACATATGCACATAGATAAAGTATAAAATGTACCAACAAAGTATACCATGGGCTAATCTATGATAGTACAACATGCACAGTTAAAGTATACAATGAAAGTAAGAGGGCAACTATATAACTAAGGTAAGTGAAGTAAGGCAAACAGACAAAACAATGTACCAACAAAGTAAGACAAATCTATAATAAAACCAACAAAAGAGTAGACCTAAAGTACGAGAAGAAAGCTAAGTAGATCTCGCTCACAACTATGAAAACAAACAAAAAAAAACAAAACATACCAAGTAGATCTCGCTCATAGCTATGCTATTTATAGGTCTGGGAGGGGTAGGATGAGGATAAATAGATCGGTTCACTAAGACCCCCAACTCCAACAATTCAATTGTACTTCACAAATAGAGACGTGGATGTCATATATCACATATAATTTGATAGATAGTCCCATAGATAAGGCATGTCGTAAAATATCATACAAAGGTAAAACACACCATAGGATAACCACTATGCGACAACATATGCACACATATAAAGTATACAATGTACCAATAAAGTATACCATGAGCTAATCTACGATAGTACAACATGCACAGGTAAAGTAAACAATAAAAGTAAGAGGGCAACCGTATAACTAAGGTAAGTGAAGTAAGGCAAACAGACATAATAATATACCAACAAAGTAAGACAAATCTATAATAAGACCAACAAAAGAGTAGACCTAAAGTACGAGAAGAAAACTAAGTCCTATTAGTTGTGTATACTCTCCCCTAGCAATCAATTATCCTAATTCTACTCAAGAATTCCTATCCTCGATCATGTCCTCAGAGAAGTGTAGCTCTATCAAATCACGCCTAATCATCTCATCCCATGTTAGCTTAGCTCTTCCTCTACACATTTTACCATCTACAGTGAGTTTTTTACAGTTCTAACCAACACTATCACATGTCTCCACTTCACGTGGCCAAACTATCTCATCTCCCTATTTAATTTAATCCGTAATAGATGCCACTCCCAGTCTCTCTCGCAATATCACATTCCTTATTCAGTCTATCCTTGTGTGCCCAGACATCCATCTTAGCATCGACATCTCTACTATCTCCATTCTTCAGCTTGTGATTTTTTGATGGCCAGCAATTGGTACCGTATAATGTAGCCATTGAACTGCCACTATATAAAACTTCCCTTTGATCTAGTTGGGAATCTCTTGTCATACAAAACTTCTGATGCCACCCTCCACTTGCGCCAACTTGCTTATTACTATCTATGTCGCCATCGTTTCGTACAAACGAACCAAGGTACTTGAACCTAGTTTTGTGCGTGACAACATATCCTTGTGTACTAATTTGTTCTCCTCGTAACATCATTGAAGTTACAACGCAGGTACTATTTTTAAAGCGATTTATTCTCAAACCTTTACACTCTAATGTTGCTCGCCACTCCTCTAACCTATCATTTAAGGTCGATTTGCACTCCGCTATTAGCACAATATCATGAGCAAAAGGCATACATAATGGGATCGACTCCTGAATTGACTTGGACAACTCATCCAAACATCTATAAAAAGAAACGGAGTTAATGCGTATCCTTGGTGAAGTCTGACGTTCACATGAAAGAATATTATGTCTCGTACAAGTATCCGCACACTCATTTTAGCGTCGTCATACATATCTCTTATTATCCGTATATATCTCTTCGAACCCTTCAACCTTGAAGACCATCCCATATCGTAAGCCTTTTCAAGATTAATAAACACTATCGCAGGCCAGGCATCATGTTTCCTGTCTGTCAGTGTGCACGTTATCAAAGTAATCCAAATGAGTCTCACATGAAAACTGTCAAGTGGATTTTCAAATACCTCAAGGGCCAACCAAAACTTGGACTTTGGTATCCTAAAAATTTTGATTTCAATTTTATGCTTATACTAACAGTGATTATGCACGATGTAATTTGAACAGTAGTCAACAACTAGTGAATATCAATTTCTTGGAAATAGGTTGATTTCTTAACAATGCAAGAAGCAGCAGACGGTATCCACATCCACATCTCAGATCTTTTGGATTCAACAACTTCTGGACTATGGTCTTAACATTTATAACACCAAGATTTGATGTGATAATACTGGAAATGATTAACTTTGGTTAAAGATTAACCTTATACCCTCTCAAAAATATTTTTCTGTTTATTTTAGTTAAAATCGTTACTTTTTTTCTAGATAATCATAATTTTAAGTGGAGAAAATATAAAATATCATGAAAAGATTTTTTCTTGGGGGGAGTAATTTTGAAGAATTTTACAAAAGTTCAGAAAATTAAAATTTCAAGGCTACATAAGAAATGATAGTATATTTCTTGATTTGATATATTACATACTAAGGTTTAAAAGAAAATGACTTGGATTTTGTTTGTACGTTGATAGGCTTGACTTTCAAGATTGAAACTTACTATGATCTGTGATGCACTTAAAGAAATTTCTCTATGACTGAAGTAGGTTACTTATCAAGGTTTTGTTATAACACTGATTTTACTAAAATAGATTGAGGGTTACAGTATAGTCATACTCAAGTCAGTTACTTTCTGATGTAGTATTTTTTAGAATCACCATATACACATATAAATTTCAAAAGAATGAAAAAGATATGAAAAACATAAACAACAATCAAAATTAGCAAAAAAATGCTATAAAGGCCATATAGAATAAAAGATGCAAATGCACATAATAATAAAAGATATGTCATAGACATACATACTATATGATAAATATTTTTTCTTTGAGAATATGTTCTGACACAGGAGGCAAATCAAAGATGCGGCGTGTAAGTCCGAATTGGCATTTAAGTCCTAAACGTCTTGCGAGGGCAAAACATAAGTCCGACTAACGGTTAATAAGTCCCAAAACTTGTTAATATTATGTGTTTAGAAATGTTTCTCAAACTAGTTATGCTCTTAGTAGATATCGTTAATAGATATCGTTAGAGAAAAATAATCCTGAAAATGCTCATCAGAGGTAAAAGGTTCAAGTCAAATTGGAGTGACTTGAAATTTTAAAAGTGTCTTGAAGCTGAATAAGGGTTTTACAAGATTTTTGAATGTAAGATCCATTGAATTCATATAACTTAATAATATCACAACATATGTGTCCAAGTAAATATTGAAGTCTAAGTTTAAAGTGGATACAACATATTGACAATCAGCATAACCAGTCTTATCTAAAATAAAAGTGGATGATGTTAATAATCTATTTCAAAAAATATGATCCTATACTTGAAAATTATCAAAAATCTTACATGTTTTAGTTTTAGTTTTGTTAAATTACATGTGTTTACAGTTGTTTTTGTTTACCAAAAGTTTTATAAAATTGAGGGTTTTTGATTAATCATTAACACTTAGTTAAACATATGTTTAAATCATAATAATCTCAAGCTAAAACCAATAAATAAAGTTGAAAAATCAGAAAGTTCAAAAGAAGTTGAACTTCTCGCATGCGAGAAGTTCAAAGGTTCGAAATGTTGGCTGATACAACTAGTTGAACTAGTCGCATGCAAGAAGGTCAAGGAACTAGTCGCTGATAAACTTTGACTTCTCGCGCAAGAAGTCAGAGTGCTATAAAAGCAACAGTTGTGCGAATAGTGAACTATTCCCATCGTACAACTGTTTTTACATTCTCAAATTTTCTAAGTGTTAATACTACTTGTTGTTGATATACGCGTTCATTGTGTCGCACATTGATTGATAAATATTGATAAGTTGGTTATTAGATTTAGATTGGTTTATTAGTGTTTAAAACTATAACCGACTTAATGAGGACACTAAACATAAAAATTGAACGAAATTAATCGTATGAACCTTAAAATTGACCTAATCGACACTTGCTGAATATGTTTTGATGGTTAATACACATTGA